>LPNX010882563.1:61715-74488 GCA_001517045.1 Pseudotsuga menziesii
AATAGTTAAATATTTTGTAAAGAAAATCTCTAGTCGCACAAATTCATTGATATTTTTTCTTGATAAGATATCATATTAAAATTGCATATTAATAAGATACCACTTTAAAGAAGCACATTCTTCACAATTGCTAGGGTCACAAATTGAATTCAGATGGTAGCATAAAGAGGCATGGAGATGGCAAGTTCCATTAAAGTTCATAATTTTCTTCTCGCTTGCACTTTATAACTGAATATTAACTTGGGATAACTTAATAAAGAGAGGTAGCTCTAGCCCGAGTTTTTGTATTTTATGCAAACATGATGTTGAATTTGTTGCACATCTTTTCATTTCCTGCTCATTTGCAAGAGAGATATGGTGAGAATTGAAGAGTAGCATGAATTTCGTTGGCCATTGGATAGGTGATACTCTGGAAAAGTGTATGGACAACTAGAGTTCCAAGAATACAGTTGGTGATGAACTTCCATATTCACTAGCTGGAAAATTTAGAAGTCTTGCAAGCTAGTCCTTTTTTAGGGGTGCAACACGATGTTGACTTGGTTAGTTTACAAATCCTGGCCTCATTCCGAGAGATACAGGGTACTGGGACAGAGGCTAGAAATGCTCCTCTCACAACGAAAAATTCTCCTATCTTTCCCAATAATTATTGTACATGATATTTTCACGGGGCATCACAATTGGAAGCCACCATTGGAGGTGTTAGTGCTATTCTATAGAAAAATGACTCAAGCTACTACAAATTATTAATGAATTGCGGGATGGGCACACATACCCGATGTGAACTTTTGGCTTAATGGATGTTGCTATTATTTTCCCATTTAAGAAGTATTTATTCCATAAGAGTGGTTGACGACTCTAAGGTAATTATTGGTTGGGTCAACCAAGAAAATAGATTACAGGTTATTCATCTTAGCTCATGGATGAAGACCATATATCTTATTAGAACTTTTGTGGAGCTAACTTTTTTTCACATATATAGGGAGTTCAACCTTGAGGTGGACAATTTATCAAAAGCAACTTTTCGGGAGGTAGAAGGTCTCATTTATTATAAAAAAAATCTAGAATGGTGAATCAATTGATCAAGGGTACATTCAGATCTTTTAGATGTGATTGGAGTTTTTTTTGTGGCCATTTTGTCGTAGGACATCACTTTTGCAGTTTTATTTTTCTCCTTTGGATCGTAGTAGTAATTCCTTATTTTTTACAGTTTTTTAGTGGTGTCTTACGCTATACATATTCTCACGGGCATAATATTTCCATCTATTAATCTTTTTTATATTGGATATCTGCACGTATATTTTTCTATTGATGTTTGTGGGGTACCTTTCAGGTTTCCCATAATGTAAAGGCCTATATTGGGCAAATTCAACACTCTAATTGAATCTTATTTTCATAGTTATGTTTCTCAACATTGATCCAACTCTATTTGATCATATACATATTTATATATTTTCATGATGTACTATTTAGAATAGTGTATTTTAAACTACATTTGCTGCTCTGGTCCATATATTTTTGCTATCTTAGTGCTGCTTCATGGCTGGACTTGTTTCCTATTGGTCCAGAGTTACCTATATTTTTGCTTCAAAGATTGTGATAGTCTTTATGGCGTTGTGGCTACTCAAATGAAAACTTATACTAAATGCTGATCAACCATAACATATACTCAATATAATATAATATTCTTTTAATGTAAAAGAAAGATACAACTTAAAATTAAGTTTTTTTAATTAATTAATATTATAATATCCAATAATATGTAATTTTCTTTTTCTACCTTAAATGTTAGAGGTACATTCTTTCTAACTTCTTTCCTGGAGTGAGTGAGTTGACCTTCAATTCACTTTGTACTCAATAAATAAAATAATAATATTTTATATTTATTATAATAATAGTTTATATCATATATTTATAATAATAATATTTTATATTAAATATTTATAATAATAATATTTTATATAAATATTTTGAAAATGCAAAGTTTTCATAATTACTTGTTTGTTTTTCAAAATATTCTTCCATACACCACCCATCCTTTCAACGTACCTTTACCTCTTCTGAGCCTAAAGTTCGTAATTAGTTCTTAATGTCAAGTGGTGAGTCATTTCACATGGAAAAACAAACCATTTGTACTAAACGTGAGATGGCCGAGCAAAATTAATTCGATAGTACTATGGTTGTCATTTCACATGAATAAATAAATGCTATCCCATGGTACTTAAAGCGTGTTGGTACTGATTTCACATGACTAAATGTATCATATAGTACATGGCATGATGGCAGGTTTGATTTTACTTTTCGAAAGGACTAGGTTCGTGATTTTACATGATTAATAGTATCGAATACTTTAAGAAAAAATAAAAGAAAGGTAGTTATTTTTTTATTTAGTTTAAGGATAATTAAATTGTAAAATATAAATAAAAAAAATAAAATATTATATAATAGAAAAAATCAAATTTATTTACATTATAATATTTTTATTATTTATAAAAATATATTATATAAGTTATCATATAAATATTAGTATTAAACATACAAAAATCATAAAAATAATAATATAATGGAAAAGCATTTTCGAAATAAAAAAAAGAATAAAGATAAAGATTACAAATTATATATTAGCATATTATCTTATAAATTAATTGTAGTGATGTGTGGAATATAAGTGTTTTCTCAATAAATTATAAAAATGCAACATTTGGAAATATGAAATTAAAGGTATCGTCTAATAAGATAAAAAATAAAAACATATTTATATCTTTACAAAAATTCTAAATTTATATTAAGAAATAAAAAATAAGTAATTAAAATTAATAATATATGATAATAAAGATTATATTTTTTTCATAAATTTAATTTTTTAATTATTCTTTTTATATGCCAGAGGTGAATCTGTATCAATAGCCATCATTAAGAAATCAGAATGATTAGGTATCATCCACTAATATAAAAGATAGAAGGTAAAAAATATTTAATAAAAAATAAATTTATTTACTAATGTTAAAACATTCAAAATTTGCATAAAATTTTAGCCAAGCTTACAAGTAATTAAAGTCAACAATATATCGAATTGTAATATAACCTGCCTGCCTGCCATAGGTATAATAAGATGGCTGGGCTATTTTGATGTGATGGTGTTTGTTTTTCATTTTGTATAAATGAACAATAAGAATCAAGAGGTGGTAATGTAACTAAAGCTATTAAGTAATAAAAAATGTTACTTAAATTGTTAACAATTATTGTTAAAAGAAATATGATATTTTTGTCACAAAAATGTAATAAAAAAATTGTTACAAAATTTCTTAACCATCTAATCTCAAGTTTCTTAACATTAATAAAATAATAAAACTTAAAATTATTTCATAATTTAATATATTACATTAATTTTTACTTCTTTTAAATCAATTTGTTAAATCATATTCTTATAAGATTTTAATAAAAAAACTAGATAAAAAACTCTTATTTAAATCCAATAAGTGTTATACTTCGCTTTTAACAATTAAAAAACATTTTAAATATAATTTTTTAAATAAAAATCACAAATGCTTGACATTACTTTCTAAATCATGTATATTAAATAATATTTGAAACGGGATGTTTCACTTCTACTCATATTATGTACCAAAATGTTTGTACGTTTTTTCGTGGCAAATCGTATATTTTGGGTACTTAATTGGATCACTAGCTCACTTTGGATCAATTGCAAATGGAATTGTATGAATAAAATAAAATAAACTTTATTTATTGGATGTGCTTCAACAAGGTATAAATAATTGGATTTTTTTTAAATACTAAAGATGTCTCTACATATACATTTACTCAAGTGTACAAAACCGCATTTTTAGCGTGTTTTTCTTAAAAGCGTTGTAAATCCCATGTGATGACAGGACCACGTTGTTAAGCACATGGTATTGTTGGGTGTTTCACATGAAAATAAACATTGTGAAAAATCCTAAGCCTGATAGAGTACAAACTGACGTTGTTGGGTAGCATGGCTAGCTAATGCAGCTCTAAAATGTCTAAAGATGAACATAACCCATTACCATCATCCGTGGTCATTAAAGCATGCATGCTCGCTAAGCCTAATTAACTATCGTCTAATTAGAGAGCATAAAGTATTATTATTACCACTAGCATGCATGTATAATTGTTAATAATTAATTAGAACATTGGAACAAAAACAAAATCAAGATGAACAACCATAGCTCCCACTCTCCGCTAAATGTGATCATTTTGACAGTGTTGCATTCATCCAATGATGAATTGATGGAACGTCCTTAGATAGATCTTGTGTCACATGGAGACAAACATACAGATAAAGAAAGGCAGCTTGGCTTTGCCCACATTGATCAGTTTGTTATAGGTACACCATGGATGGAATCCTTTTGCCTCACGAATTTGTAGTATATCAATTGAATGCTTTAAGAAGGCATAATAATCTCTGACCGTCGTTCACACGTGACCAAGATGTTGAGGCGGAGGGAGACTTGTGGGTCTCTGACAGTAGACATAGAAAACGAGGCTTTCGTCCACCATATCATACCATATTGTACAAATAAATCTGAAACCCAACTCAAAACCTGAGTCGTATCAATTTTGTAATCGTCGTGGTAGACAAGTGGCGATTCAAAACTACTTTGCTTGATCTTGAGGTTGACTTTAGCGACTATCAACCAATAGAAATTCAAATAAATAGATTTTTAAACATTATCATAAATATTAAACTCCCTAGCACATGTCACTTGCAAGAGAGAAACCGAGGAGACTATGGTTGAAAAATCCAAGATGATTATATAGGTTTTAATTTTGATGAGTTTGATGAGATCCAAGCGCATGTCACTTGCAAGAGCGAAACTAAGTTCTCTCATGGAGTGAGTCCTCTCTCCATTGAAGAGTCAACAGAGCTCCTTAGTATTGGAACATCCCTTGATGGATTTGATGCATTCACATCTTTGGTGGATAATTGTTGTAGAGAGTTGGTTCATTCTACTTCATCCTACACTGCTACTTCTTTCAGTTTTCATCCTAATAAAGTTTGGGTGAAGGTTTTTTTTTGTTGGGGCCACATGAGGAGTATGAGACTCTTACCCTTCATGATGATCCTATGTTATGTGCACCATTTTCTCTTGAGAAACATTTTCATCAACTGTTAGTTTTTTATGTCACTTCTATTCATGGATGCACTTCTTTGAGCCATTTGGAGTCTTTTTATTTGATTGATGGAGGTTCTTCATCCATGGCTTGGATGAGAGAACACATGATGAGACATCTTGATGCATCTTATCATTTCTTCCAGCATTATAGGACATGGAACCCTCACCTATGTCATTGGAGTAGATCCAATTGGTTACTTGGTTCTTGGATACTCATGCCTATTTTTGAGATGGCACATTCTTGTATCTCCCTATGTTTCATGATGTTCTTGTTGTATTCCATGATGACATATCTTTGTATCATGATGTATCTATGATGTATGGGAGAATGCATAGTAGAACTTGGGATCCTAGCATCTCTCCCCATGATGTATTGCTTTGTATCACTCTCTTTGATGACATGTATGGGGGATATTTTACATCACACACTTTGTATATTTGCTTGTATTAGCACTACTCATTGATAGAGTGCGTAAGCATTGGGATCCTGGCATCACATGCTTGATTATTTTGTCTTTGATGACATTGTGCACTAGGAGAGTGCACCCATAGTGGGACCATAGTATATTCATGCATTATATTAAGTTCACTTGGAGCATTGTTGGGGCCATTGGCTTGATGAAGCAAGTTTCTTTTCATGAGTTCATCTTCGCAACAGATGGTGATAGTTTCCTACATAGGAAACAAATTTTTGGATGGACTTATGCTCTTCTTGCATAGTGTCCTATGAGATTCCATGTGACTCTTATGCATTGCATGAGAGGATGTATTTGGCACTCTTTATTTCTAAGGAACACTTGGGATCCTGGTATATGTACTTAGTTTCACATTGAGTGCATGGTATGATGGTGGTGCAGATGGATCTATGCTTTCAGAATATGTCTCAAATTATAGTTCAAGTACTTCAAAGATGTAGTTTTGGGCACACTTCTAGGATCACATAGTGGTGCCTTGGCACATCACTAAGGTTGTCGAGGAATGGTGATGATGTCTTCATATCATTTGGTTTGCAGGAGCATGCATTGGTTGCATGTACATGTTCACTTTCATGCAGAGACACATGGTCATATGAGACTCAGTTGTGGCTCACATAGTTGGATGGAGTTTGGTTTGGAATTTCTTCCATGTTTTCATTGCTTGAGTACAAGCAATATTGGGAAGGGAGGATTCTCATGTCCCCAATTTTCCCGTAAGGAAAACTGGCCAATGTCACCTATGCAAAATTCATAAACATTAAAATGGTGGTTAAAAGAATTAAATTGCCCAAGTAAAATTATCTTAAGGTTATCAAAAATAATTATTATGGGGTAATTTAGCCACATGAGACCCCTAATTCAAATGGGGGAAAATTGAAGGATGTTTTCCCACTTAATTAAGTCAAAGAGGAAATTATGAAAGTAGTTTGGCATTTAATGAGTAATATGGGTAAAAAAGGGCACATTTATGAATATATTGGAACAATAATTACTCACTACATGGTTTTGGAGTGTTCCATGGTATTCTTCTATGGTATTGGATAAAGGTGATTTTGGAACATGGTTTTCATTGGCCCATGGTATTGGAGACATCTCAAGCTATAAAAGAGGCAAAGGAAAATGGAAAAAGCATGTTTATGGATTTGTTTGTTATGTGAGGAAAACATTCGCTTCCTAAGCATTGGGTGATACTCCCCTTGACAATAGTTGGGTGATGGACCCTTTCTGCATCTAACTAACCAAGGCATTGGTGAAGTGGAGTTGGGAATTTGGAACTTCTCATTGAGCTATATTGATCTAGTACTGATGTTGGGTTTTAGTTGTAATTCATGATCAATGTTCTATTCTACATCTATCTGGTGGTCCTATCAACTACTTCTTGTGATATTATGCTTTCATACTCATGCTACCTCCATATGCAAAAGTGCCTGGGATAGTATCACACATTCTTATTTTTATTTTATGTAGGTGTATTCGGGTTTGATATTCATCATGGTTACATTTTATTGAGTAGAAGAACTTGGTCCATTATCATCTCCTATCTATTATCTCTCTCCTGCTCTATATTATATGTTGTTCTATCATTTCTACTCTTAGAATAGCCCTACTGATGTGCATGTCCCACTCTTGATCCTTTTAATAATAAGAATCTCTATTTGGTTCCTCATGTGTCTCTTCATTTCCTATTGTGTCCAAAATCTAGAAAAAGGATATAGACTACATATGTTGGTGTACCCATGTATCCTTGGAGTAGAATTCAACGATAGCTGATTTTGTAACATAAATGGTTCCAATACGTTTTGTAGTGGATTCTTGAGCTAGTGAAACTCCAAGTGTTCTCTTCCATCTCTCTCTATTTTAATGCGCCCAATATCATGTTCTCTTCCCCTGTCTAATACTTTCATTTTATCATTGACATATGTATTTACCTATACATTCCACTCTTACATAAAATCGTAAGCCTCTTATGCCATTTGGAAGGCTAGAAATACACACACACACTCTCTCTCCTCACCCTTGCTACCCTATCTCACTTCCAAATCACCCAAACACAACCCTGTCACTTTCTGAGCATTATTGTACCTTTACACAGTCCACCTCTAGCAATTCCCTACAGAAAACCCTGTCCTACCCTTCATATCCTTCCCCTTTCCTTGTTTCTTCCATACCCTTGCTCTTTTACAGGCCAAATATGACTAGTTTTGGGATTTCGACAAAAAAGTGACCTATTCTCATCCAATTGAAATTATGAGACCAGATATAGAAACTAGAAAGAACATTGGTCTAGATCCAACTTTCACATTGGAAATTTGGGCTCATTTGACCTGGTTAAAATTGAGTTGAAAACAAGGAAACTATGTAGTCCCAAACTACTAAATTCCACTCTTGGTGTTCCAAATAGACATATAGACGTCTCCAATTTTTTGCATACATTATTGTAATAGACCTTGATATTACAGAGACTATATACCCTTTCCATAACCCTTTACTAACTTTTGGAGTCTCCTACCATTTGGAAACACCATTTCTAGCCTCTCTGTTTCCCCCATGAGTTAGTGTGTCTTCCTTGCAACCCAGAAGTGGACCACAATCTTGTTGTACTTTATATCAGAGTTGTAGCATCATACTTGAGGAATTATTTTAGAGATCTTGAGTTGGTGTTTCATGCCATCCCTAGTTGGGTACATCATAGTGGTATCAGACCTTAGCCACTTTGGTTGAGTTTTGATTTGGTGTGCCTAGATTCTGATTTGGGCACATCACAATGGTACTACATGAATTTCATCTACTCCTGTGCAAAATTGAATAATATTAGTAGCCACACCTTGCTATGATGAAAATTATGAGAAACATTGTCACTAGTATTTGGACTATGATGAGGAGTATGAGGAACATTGAAGAAAGTATGAGGAAGAGAGTAGTTCATGTCGTTAGTGCACATACATGAATGTGGATCATTATTATGATGACAATAGGCCTTACTATTTAAGGTCTTAATTTGGTGATACTCATGTGAAGCCAAAGGAGCCTTTTGGATACCTCGTTGCATACCATGCATTGAGAGAGAATATTCAGAATCACTTATCTTTCCGAGAGTATTGCGTTAAGAAATCCAAAGATTATTCCATTACCCCTATTGTAGAGAAAACAAAGAGAGGATTGTGCAAATGGTGGATAAGGTGTGCAAAGAAATGCCTATATCGTTGCTACCAAATTAAACAAAAGTTGATGAGAAGGATGCGTTTGTGCTCCCAAAGCAATCCACATCCAAAGAGAAGGACCAAGAGCCACCTAGTACTTCGGTTAGACAAACAAAGGAATACGAAGAAGAAAAAGAGGAATATGCCAGAGAGACAACAAGAAGATGAAAGCACATGTACTTAGGAAGTGGCACATGAGGAAGAATTTTGTGTTATCTTGCACAAGGAGGACAAGGACTATTGAAAACCATCCAGATATATATTCTACTGTGGACTTGGATCTGAGAGCATCTACTGATGGATGTTATAATGAGACACCTACTAATGGGTTTCATGATGAGGTACCTATTGATAGGTTCCAATATTCCATGGATACATCTACTTGTGGATGTCCATCTCTCTATGTGGGTGACATGGAGATATTACTTGATGAGACCCATAAACCACAGGTTCCAGGATCAATCTCACCATCATCACATGAGTTTCATGAGGTTGATCCATTGATAGATGATAAGGAGGTTCACTCTCAACCTTCTCCATTTGAAAGGCCATTCAAAATGAGAAAAAATAAGATTAAGAAGGCCTTACATGTTCTCCATGACACTCATGCTTCAGTGTCATAGTATTTTTGGAAATATGCTTCATTGGAGGAGCCCCCTTCACTTGAATCCATGGAGAATATTCATAACGCATTGCCTACAATCGAAGGTAATTTTTGCAATTGCTTTCTGATAGAGATTATTTGTTTGAGCTTGTGGATATGTATCATGGTGCATATTTGAGAAATGTAGAATAGGTTGACAATCTCACTCTTGAGTTGGAAACCACCCAAGATTCTTTGAAGAGTAGTCAATATGCACTTCAAGAATCTAAGATTCAAATTGAGCAGCTTCATGAGAATTTTCCAATATCACATTGTTCCTCTTACCCTGACATGGTTGATTGCATTCTTGATTACAGGGAGGAACCTCATGATATGGTGGATCATGAGGTGTTTTCTATTTCAAATGTGAGGTATGTTCTATTTCATATGTCCTTGAGGATACTATGGATGAGCTTGATGATATTCAAGCACATGTCACTTGCAAGAGAAAAACTGAGTTCTCTCATGGAGTGAGTCCCCTCTCCATTGAAGAGTCAAAATAGCTCCTTAGTATTGGACCATCCCTTGATGGAGTTGATACATCCACATCTTTGGTGGATAATTGTTGCAGAGATTTGGTTCATTCTACTTCATCCTACAAAGCTACTTCTTTAAGTTTTCATCCTAATGAAGTTTAGGTGAAGGGTTTTTTTGTTTTGTTGGTGCCACATGAGGAGTATGAGACTCATACCCTTCATGATGATCCTTTGTTGTGTGCACCATTTCCTCTTGAGCAACATTTTCATCCACTATTACTTTTTTATGTCACTTCTATTCATGGGTGTACTTCTTTGAGCCACTTGGAGGCTCTTTCTTTGATTGATGGAGGTTCTTCATCCATCACTTGGATGATAGAACACATGATGATACATATTGATACATCCTATTCTTTCTTGTAGCATTATAGGACATGGGACCCTCACATATGTCATTGGAGTAGATCCAAATGGTTACTTGGTTCTTGTGTACATTTGGCACATGATGGTATAGTTGCTTGGATGAGCCACATTGATACTCATCCTTATCTTGGCGATGACACATTGTTGTATCTCCCTATGTTTCATGATGATCTTGTTGTATTCCATGATGGCATATATTTGTATCATGATGTATAGGATAATGCATGGTAGAACTTGGGATCCTAGCATCTCTCCCCATGATGTATTGCTTTGTATCACTCTCTTTGATGATGTGTATTGGGGGATATTCTGCATCCCACACTTTGTATATTTTCTTGTATTAGCACTACGCATTGATAGAGTGTGCAAGTATTGGGATCCTGGCATCACATGCTTGAATGTTTTTCCTCTAATGACATTGTGCACTTGTAGAGTGCGCCAATAGCGGGACCCTAGTATATTCATGCATTATATTCAACTCACTTGGAGCGTTGTTGGGGTCATTGGCTTGATGAAGCAAGCCTCTTTGCACGAGTTCATCTTTGCAGCAGATGGTGATAGTTTCCTTCATGGGAAGCACATTTTTGGATGGACTTATGTTCTTCTTGCAATGTGTACTATGAGCTTCCATGTGACTCTTATGCATTGCATGAGGGGATTCATTTGACACTCTATATTTATGAGGATCACTTGGGATCTTGGTATATGTACTTAGTTTCACATTGAGTGCATGGTATGATGGTGGTGCAGATGGATCTATGCTTTTGAAATATGTCTCAAAGTATAATTCAGGTACTTCAAATATGTATTTTTGGGCACACTTATAGGATCACATGGTGGCTCCTTGGATCATCATTAAGGTTGTTTACTTGGAGGATTGAGGATGTTGTATTCATATCAGTTGGTTTGTAGGAGCATGCATTGGTTGCATGTACATGTTCACTTCCATGCAGAGACCCATGGTCATATAGATTCAGTTGTGTCTCACAGAGTTGTATGGAGTTTGGTTTGTCATTTATTCCATGTTTTCATTGCTTGAGGACAGGCAACCTTGGGAGGGGAGGATTGTCATGTCCCCAATTTTGGCTTAAGGAAAACTGGCCAAGGTCACCTAGGAAAAATTCATAAAAATTAAAATGGTGGATAAAAGAATTAAATTGCCTAAGTAAAATTATTCTAACGTTATCAAAATTAATTATTATGGGGTAATTTGGCCACATGAGAGCCCTAATTCGAATGGGGGATAAATTGAAGTATGTTTACCTACTTTATTAATTCAAATAGGTAATTATGAAAGTAGTTGGGCATTTAATGAGTAATATGGGTAAAAAAGGGAACATTTATGAAGATAGTGGAACAATAATTACTCAATGCATGATTTTGGAGTGTTCTATGGTATTTTTCTATAGTATTGGCGAAAGGTGATTTTGGAACACGGTGAATTAGTTTATCAAGGGTATATTCAAAACTTTTAGATGTGATTGGAGTTTTTTTTGTGGCCTTTTAGCCGAGCACATCACTTTTGCATCGGATCGTAGCAGTAATTCCTTATTTTTGACAGTTTTTTAGTGGTGTCTTATGCTATACAGATTCTCAGGGGCATAACATCTGTTAATCTTTTTTATATTGGATACCTGCACGTATATTTTTCTATTGATGTTTGTGGGGTACCTTATAGGTTTCCCATGATGTAGAGGCTTATATTGGGCAAATTCAACACTCTAATTAAATCTTCTTTTCATAGTTATGTTTCTCAACATTGATCCAACTCTATTTGGATCATACATATTTATATATTTTCATGATGTACTATTTAGAATAGTGTATTTTGAGCTACATTTGCTGCTCTGGACATATTGGATGGTCCATATATTTTTGTTATCTTAGTATTGCTTCATGGCTGGACTTGTTTCCTATTGGTCCAAAGTTGCCTATATTTTTGCTTCAAAAATTGTGAAAGTCTATATGATGTTGTGGCTACTCAAATGAAAAGTTATACTAAATGTTGATCAACCATAACATATACTTAAGAAGTAAACTAGTGAACCGATGATATGCACCGATCGGACGACCAGCCGCACGTGACCAGTCACGTCCGACGCGGCCGGTCGTCCGATCGGTGCATATCGTCGAGCAAATAGGTCCCGGCTATACTTAATATAGTATAATCTTTTTTTAATGTAAAAGAAAAATACAACATTCAAATTAAGTTTTTTTAATTAATTAATATTATAATATCCAATAATATGTATTTTTCTTTTTCTACCCATTAGAGGAAAGTTCAACTCAAAATGAGTCTTTTAACACTAATTCAAATTCCATGTCATCATGTGTTAGCCAATGAAATTTCTTTAAATTTGAAATACCGTATAGGTCTTAAACAATTTTTTAATATAAATTTG
>LPNX010882563.1:77412-109811 GCA_001517045.1 Pseudotsuga menziesii
AAAATAGTATTTGTATTACATGGAATTAAATGGACCGAAACCTCCCAGGCCGGAGGACTGTTAATGGATCAGTAAACGAGGGCCGTGAAAGCATGGGACGGTCGACAGGTAGGGGCTAGTTTCCGGTGGCAGGATATAGGGTCTCGTTTCGGCAGCCATGTACGACTTGGATGTGATGCAGGCGGCGCTCATGATACATGGATGGATGGACCATGGACTCATTGAGCTGACAGAGTCTTAATGACTCTGCAACTCAATGGTTAGCTCTCGCCCTTAAAGCATATTGGTACTAAGGTTCTGATTTCACATGACTAAATGTATCATATATTACATGGCAGGTTTGATTTTACTTTTCGAAAGGACTAGGTTTGTGATTTTACATGATTAATAGTATCGAATACTTAAAATAAAATAAAACAAGAGTAGTTATTTTATTATTATTTAGTTGAAGGATAATTTATTTGTAAAATATAAATAAAAAAAATAAAATACTATATAATTGAAAAAATCAAATTTATTTACATATATATTTTGATATTAATAATATTTTTATTATTTATAAAAATATATTATATAATTTACCATATATTAGTATTGAACATATAAAAATCATAAAAATAATAATATTATTGAAAAGCATTTTCCTAATAAAAAGAAGAATAAAGATAAAGATTACAAATTATATATTAGCATATTATCTTATAAATTAATTGTAATGATGTGTGGAATATAATGGTGTTTTTTCAATACATTATAAAAATGTAACAGTTGGAAATATGAATTTGAAGGTATCATCTAATGAGATAAAAAACAAAAACATATTTATATCTTTATAAAAATTCTAAATTTATTTATCTAATATTTTAGTTTTGAGAAATAAAAAATAAGTAATTAGAATCAATAATATCTAATAATAAAGATAATATATATAATTAATTAAATTTTAAATATTTTTTTCATAAATTTAATTTTTTAATTATTCTTTTTATATGGCAGAGGTGAATCTGTTTCAATGGCCATCCTAACGAAATCAGAATGATGAGATATCATCCAATGATATAAAAGATAAAAAGCTTAAAATTTAAATTTATTTAAAACATTAAGTAATAAAAAATAATTTTATTTACTAATGTTAAAACATTGAAAATTTGCATAAAATTTTAGCCAACCTTACAAAGTAATTAAAGTCAGCAATATATTGATTGTAATATAACCTGCCTGCAATATATCGATTGTAATATAACCTACCTGCATGCCTGCCATAGGTATACTAAGATGGCTGGGCTATTTTGATTTGATGGCGTTTGTTTTTCATTTTATATAAATGAACAATAAGAATCATAAGCTGGTAATGTAACTAAAGTTATTAAGTAATAAAAAATGTTACCTAAATTGTTAATAATTATTATTAAAAAAATATGATATTTTTGTCACAAAAATGTAACAAACAAATTTTCACAAATTTTTTTAGCTATCCAATCTCAAGTTTCCTACCCTCAATAAAATAATAAAACTTAAAATTGTGTCATAATTTAATATATTACATTAAATTTTTTTACTTCTTTTAAATCAATTTGTTAAATCATATTCTTATAAAACTTTCATAAAAAAAACGAGGTGGAAAACTCTTATTTAAATCCATTAAGTGTTGTACTTTGCTTTTAACAATTAAAAAAAAACCTTTTAATTAAAAAACATTTTAAATGTAATTTTTTAAATAAAAATCACAAATGCTTGACATTACTTTCTAAATCATGTATATTATATAATGATATTTACGTCGAAGGCGTTTTCCCTATGGAGACGTAGTCTCGCAAGATTCCTCGTCTCCTTGGCCACTAACATTCTTACACGTGTTCTGGCTATTGCCGAATGACAGTGGAACAAGTGTCTCGCAATTGCGTGCTTGGTTTTCCTTCTTCTAGACGTGTTCACCAAGTTTCCTTCGAGCACTTCTGCTACCATTGTTTCCTTTAGTGTCACCGCAATCATTAATGAACCCACCGCTGCAATTATAGCTTATGGGTTTCATCAAAGCTCACAATCCTAGTTCCGATGATCTGGTGTTTTGAGCCTGGTATTGATTGTTTAGTTATGTATTTTTTGGCAATATAGTTTATGTGTGGGTTTGGTTTATGGCTTCGTGCCGTTGAGAGATTGGTTATTTGATTGTCGGTCTTGACTTTTTTGCGATAATTATCGTCTTTTCCTCTTATTTGAGGCTCGGTCTTGCTCAATCTTGCATCTCCGTCTTGCTCAATCCATCTGCTTGATAATTTCTGATCTTTTCCTCTGCTTGGAATCCCAATCTCGACAGTATCATGGAAACCACTCATTTTGTGCGCTTTCTGCAGAAAATGCCATCCCGGGAGAACATGTTATCTGAGTTTTGCTCTGGCGAGGCTTCATTTCCCTGATAATTTTCTTCCCCCTGTCTTCTCTGTACATATACACCAATTCTCTGTGGCCTAGGTCTGTTCTATCTCCCATTTTGTGCAAATGTCAACCTTCAAACGCTAATTATTATGTTCTGTAGTAATCTCATATGTTTTTTCCTTCTCATTATTTTGCACCAACCTTTAGACGTAGGGTATTTACTGTATCTCCCCAATTTGAAACCCTTGCAAAACTAAGTATGGGGGTGTACTATGACTAGCATGTCCTGCTTACTTAAACAATTGATTGTACATAAGAATCACTTGTATCTTAAGGTAGAGGGAAAATTTGGAAGCCTCCATTGTAGATTTGTACAGTTTCTGTAACATCTGGAGTTATTTCCTATTTTATTTCCTATTTGCGACAGTTAAATAAGAAATCTCTCAACGAATCATAGGAAAAGGAGCATCATTGAATGTGGAAATAGGAAATAAATGATGCAGCTCTCATATAAAGTCAGTGATAATGCAAAGTAATTTGAAAATTCTAAAAACAATATGAAAAAAAAACACAAATCACATATTGATGATGCAAAGTAAGTTCAAAATTCTAAAAACAATTTGAAAAAGAAAACACAAATCATTGTATTCACTAGTACACAGGTGTGAAGTAAGTTGCGAATTAGTAATATATTTGTTGAATTTCAAGTAGCAAAGTATTCCAATAGCACTGTTTTTCCACACGCTATGATTCTTGGTTGCAGTGCTGAAGATCAATGGATTTCTTTCAAATGCGATGAAGATATGCGGAGGGGAGAATCATCGATGCATTTATTTCTCGGGGGAATAATGTTTCAAAATGACCCCTCCAAGGAAAAGGAATTACGAAATAAAATTAATCACATCCCCGTCATGCCTTGCCCCAATATCAATTCCCACACACATTAAGGATTTCCTGTCAATAATCCCTGGTTGCCCAATTTTTATATGATAAGAGATAAACCCACCAGCAATTCCCCGAAATAAAATCTACTCTTGGAGACTGAACATACCTCAATCTTAACGCCCACAAGGGAAAACTTATAATTGAATAAAATAAAACATGAAAATATATATAGTTTTGGATCTGGGTCTTAAGCATCTTGATAGACACCTTTCATAGCCAAGGTTTAAGTCATAAGTGATTTTATTTGGTCATATGTATTCATACATTTAGTCTATTGTCGGATTCAAACCTGAATGTTTTGTACAAATTCTGAGGGTTTTCTCATCCTAAATCATTATTTTGAGGGATCGCTCATTCTTGTTAGCGATGAATATAGTTTGGGGGGTCTGATTTGAACCCAAACAAAAAATACATGAGCAAGGATGGCCATATGAAATGAAAGAACAAAAAACTGCCAACAATTTATCCAGATCTGTACCTAAATCCTCAAAATGGCCAAAAGCAATCGAATTAGACTTTCTCTTTCCACAATGCGGGACACAGAGTGCGGAATGCTCAAATCCGTGTAAATTTCGATATCTGTGTTCCGCATTGCGAAAAGAGGTAATCGAAAATACAAAAAAATTATTACTAACTTGTAACTTCCAATTTCCGTGTTCCTTTGCAGAATGCGGAACACAGAAAAGTATTTGTCTCATATTTTTATCTTATTTTCGGATTCCCGTTTTCGCAATTATTTTTTTCACTCGTTTTTCGTTTTCCGCATTGTGGAAACTGGGATGCGGAACATCGATCTGTTTTTGGGTTGACTCCTCGACTTAGTTGTTTGAAACTACTAATTTTAGCGTGCTCTTTTCATCTTTAGAAAACCCATGCTTCAAGATTTTAAATGTCTGATTAGAGTTGTTTTCTGGATTTGTTCAGGTTCCTCTAATAATATGATTTAATTTATAATTAACCAAATTTAATCATTTATTATTTTAAGACTCCTTTCGTATATCAATTTTTTAAAACTTTTACTTCAATTTAAAACAAACCTAATTGTTATGTACAAATTCTGGGGGTAATAAAACTTTCTGTATTTTTTATTTTAGCATTCCGCACCGCGGAAAGCGGAAAACTAATATTTGAATAAAATAAAATAAGAAAATATATATACTTTTGGATATGGGTCTTAAGTGTCTTGATAGATACTTTCACAACCTAGGTTTAAGTCATAAGCGAGTTTCTTTGGCCATAGGTATTCATACATTCAATCTACTACTGGATTCAAACCTGAATATTCTGTACAAATTCTGAGGGTTTGCTCATCCTAAATCATTATTCACAGGGATCGCTGATTCTTGTTACCAATGAATATAGTTTTAGGGGATCTGATTTGAACCCAAACAAAAAATACATGAGCAAGAATGCCCATATGAAATGAAAAAACGAAAAACTACTCACAATTTTTTATTTCCGCATTCCGTGTTCCGCACTGCGGAATGCGGAAATCGGAAATACATATAGTTTTATTACTAGCTTGTAACTTCCAATTTCCGTGTTCCTCTACGAAACACAGAACACGAAAAAGTATTTGTCTCATATTTTTTATCTTATATTCGGATTTCCGCATTGCGGAATGGGGAAATCTAAACTTGCATTTTTTTTCCACAATGTTTTTTTCATCCGCTTTTCGTTTTCCTTGGCTATGAAAAACTGCCCACAATTTTTGATTTGTGCATTCTGAAAAAATAACTGCCACAGACTTTTCTGGTTTCCGCATTACACAAGGCGGAAAGCAGAAGTCGGAAAAGCATGAAAACTTATGCTCAAATCCTTACCTAAACGACTCCATTATAAAATCTGATACCTATCATTTTATTGACATAGCATGAGTATTACACCATTATGGAGCCACATAATATAGTTTTGGGGGATTTGATTTGAACCCAAACAAAAAATACATGAGCAAGGATGCTCATATGAAATGAAAAAACGAAAAAACTTCCCACAATTTTTTATTTGCGCATTCTGCATTCGTGTACCGCATTGCGGAATGCGGAAATATGAAATACATATAGTTTTATTACTAGCTTGTAACTTTCGATTTCCGTGTTCCTCTGCGAAATGGGAAACACAGAAAAGTATTTGTCTCATTTTTTTATTATCTTATTTCCGGATTTCCTCTTTCCGCATTGCAGAATGGGGAAATCTGAACTAGCATTTTTTTTTTCCACAATTTTTTTTCATTGGCTTTCCGTTTTCCTTGGCTATGAAAAACTGCCCACAATTTTTGATTTGCGCATTCTGCATTCCGTGCTCCGCACTGCAGAATGCAGAAATTAGAAATACAAATAGTTTTATTACTAGCTTGTAACTTCTGATTTTCATGTTCCTCTAGGGAACGCGAAACACGGAAAAGTATTTGTCTCATATTTTTTATCTTATTCTGAATTTCTGCTTTTCGCTTTGTGGAATGGGGAATCTGAACTTGCATTTTTTTTCCACAATGTTTTTTTCATCTGCTTTCCATTTTCCGCATTGCGGAATGTGGGATGCAGAACTTCGATATGTTTTTGGGTTGGCTCCTTGACTTATTTTTTCGGAACTACTCATTTTAGTTTGCTCTTTTCATCTTTAGAAAAGCCATGCTTCAAGATTTTAAATCTCTGGCTGGAGTTGTTTTCTGGATTTGTCCACGTTCCTCTAATAATATTATTTAATCTACAATTAACCAAATTTAATCAGTTATTATTTTAAAACTCCTTTCATATATCATTTTTTTAAACTTTACTTCAATTTAATTACTTTATATTATAATTGATTTTGCTTTTATTCAACAAAACTTATTCCTTTTAAATTTAATTAAAACACAATTCATTCTTTATCCATACCCATTAAATATTTGACTTCATTCTAATGCTACTTATTTATAGTAATTAAATCTTTTAGTTCTCATAGTAATTATTTATATTAGTTTTTTATTTTATTTTTTATTTTTATAGCTTGTTGAGGCCTCAGTTGTGTATGTGGCTGAAAAAGATGTCTAATACTTACAACAAAGGGTGAAAACCTAGACTGTAAGGCATTGAAATGTCTTACGCAAGAATCAAATGCGCATTCCACATTCCATGTTCCGCAGTGCGGAATGCGGAAATCGGACATACAGATAGTTTTATTACTAGCTTGTAACTTCCGATTTTCGTGTTCCTCTGCGGAACGTAAAACACATAAAAGTGTTTGTCTCATATTTTTTATGGTATTTCCAGATTTCCTCTTTCCACATTGCGGAATGGAGAAATATAAACTTGCATTTTTTTTCACTATGTTTTTTTCATCCGCTTTTTGTTTTCTACATTGCGGACAGTGGGATGTGGAACTTTGATCTATTTTTGGGTCGGTTCCTCGACTTAGTTTTTCAGAACTACTAATTTTAGTTTGCTCTTTTCATCTTCAGAAAAACCATGCTTCAAGATTTTAAATCTCTGGTCGGAGTTGTTTTCTACATTTGTCCAGGTTCCTCTAATAATATTACTTAATTTATAATTAACCAAATTTAATCAGTTATTATTTTAAAACTCCTTTCATATATCATTTTTTTTACTTTTACTTCATTTTAATTACTTTATATTATAATTGATTTTGCTTTTATTCAACAAAATTTATTCCTTTTAAATTTAATTAAAACACAATTCATTCCTTATCCATACCCATTAAATATTTGACTTAATTCTAATGCTACTTATTTATATTTGTTAAATCTCTTAATTCTCATTGTAATTATTTATATTAGTTTTTTAATTTTTTTTAATTTTTAATTTTTATAGCTTGTTGAGGCCTTAGTTGTGTATGTGGCTGAAAAAGTGTCTAAGACTTACAACAAAGAGTGAAAACCTAGACTGTCAAGCATTGAAATGTCTTGCGCAAGAATCAAATGCACATTGATTGAAAAATCAACATGTTTATCTTTTTAACTTTCACTGTTGAATCATTTGTAGAAATAGATAAAGATAGTTAATAGAATAAATTCTTTTAAAGCTTCATCAATGCATGAATCAGTAACCGAGAGAAATCAACGGTTATTTAGAGATGCATCTATTAATTGCAAGACACTAGCAGCGATATCAATCTATCTGAAATAGGAAAAACCATGATTTGTTAAAGAAATTTAATCAAATCAATAACAATAGATGTGAAATGATATCAATATTGTTTTAAATTAAGTTATGTAAGAAATTACATAAACCTCAGGTACACAGAGGTATGTTCAATATCTTGTCCAAATCTTTCCCCTTCCAAAAGTCCCTAATACATCTGAAGATTACCCCTTAAATAACTATTACAAAAGAATCAATTCCCTTCAAAATGGGATCAAGAGAACCAAATAAAGCTAATATCCAAGAAAATCTCTCCATATTTTCCAAATCTCCAAAAATTCTCCTATGTTGGGATAGCCAGCGGATTCAAGTCCAAGTTGAACATTACATATGATCTTCTAGTTCATTCTTTGCCAATTTATGCCAAATACGAATGTAGATATGGATCTTCCCTTCAATAGCAAGTGGTTGTTTTATTAACTGATCCACATCATCGATGCCGATATGACTAAGTCCCTGGATTTTCTCTTCTGTCTCACCTTTGCGTTGTTCAACTTGTTCAATCACAAGTTTCAGCGGGCATGATTTCTCAATGAGACCCATTACAGGAAAACATAGAGTGTCCATTAAATTATCAGCAACATACCACCTTCTCCCATAGATAGCTTGTGCCTTCTTGATAGCTTCACTAATTGTTTCATTGAGATCTTCCCAAGCACGCAAAAATGATTTTTACCTTCTTCAGCTGGAAACTGCTAAGAATAGTGATTTTCTCAGGCTTATCTTTTGTGTATCTTTTCCAATCTACAACATGATCATATTCTTTAGAAGCATTCTCCCTTATTTCTACCTGATCTTCCAGAGTAGCAGACATCTTATCAAAAGCAAGATGAGTCTCAAAAATAATATCCAAATTTTTGAACAAATCACTAATCAATTCATAATGCTCTTGATTAGTATTCAGAGTCAATTCCTTAAATTATTCCTGTGAGAACTTAGAGAACGAAGATGAAGCTGCACTTGTAGTTGCATCTTCACATTGCTTCTCAAGCAAGGCTATTCTCTTTATGAAGGCAGCATTGGCAGTATTTTCACCTAGCAACTCATCCTGAAGAGAGACATTCTTCACCTCTAGCTCATTCTGCTTCTCTTTAGATATCTTCATTAAAACAACAACATTAACTTCATGTTCCTTTTTAACCTGTTCAAGCTCTTCTTTCAGTCTAGCTATTTTTTTTCTTGTCAAAATTGTTGTTCAAATCTTTAATAGCATGGAAGTTTGCACCTGTGAAATCTCCAAAGGAAAAAGCCATATATGTAGCATCCACCTGCGGGTCACCAGAATGTTGAGTCCACACTACCTAGTTAGAGAGAGATGTATCTACATCACCTTGATTTCTACTTCTCTTCTTACCTCTTTTAACCACTGCTTTGTTAGACTTGTCATAACAATAATCTCTAAGAGAGATTACAATGTCTTCATTAAACTCATCTCTTACCTCATCAGTAGAAGAAATGTCAATATCTGTGGAGACCAAGGGAGAAGTCTGATTGATGGTAACAGAAGGCATAGGCATAGTGATGTGAGCAGAGAGTAAAGGAGAAGAACCACTTTGGACTATAGGTGCTTCAAAAGTTGAAGTAGTGATTGGAATAGAGGTTTCAGGGGATGAAACATAAATGGTATCAGCTGGAAGTGATGATGAGGTAGGCATTTACTTTCTCAGAAACATAGGATGATGATGAAGTAAAGGAAGGGATGTGCAGTGTATGACGAGATCGATGGTTTTACAGAGATAGGTGTAATAGAAGCATGTACACATGTCGAAACATGATAAAACTGGGATGATGGAAGTGAAAAAGTTGATCCAACAATAAAAGCAGATAGGGGTTCAATCGATGAAACAAATAGTACTGAGGAAAAAGCATTAGACCCTCGAGTGGATTGTTTGCTCTCAGGAACACGTCTAGAAATGTCAATCCCTGTGGAGACCAAGGGAGAATTCTGAGTGATGGTAACAGAAGGCATATGCATAGTAATGTTACCAGAGAGTAAAGGAGAAGAACAACTTTGGACTATGGCTGCTTCAGAAGTTGAAGTAGTGATTGGAATAGAGGTTTAGTTGAAGTAGTGATTGGAATAGAGGTTTCAGGGGATGAAACATGAATGGCATCAAGTGGAAGTGATGATGAGGTAGGCATTAAAAATTTCTCAGAAACAAAGGATAATGATGAATTAAATGAAGGGATGTGTAGTGGAATCTTAAAAATTTGAGGTGCAGTGGATGATGCCATGGGTGGTTGTACAAAGATAGGTATAATAAAAGCAGGTACACATGTCGAAACATGATATAACTGGGATGATGGAAGTGAAAAATTTGATCCAACAGGAAAAGCAGATAGGGGTTGAATGGATGAAAGAAGTAGTGCAAAGGAAAAAGCATAAGACCCTCAAGTGGGCTGTGTGCTCTCAGGAACAGAGGATGATTTTTTGTTAGTCCCACTAAATAAATTCATAAATTCTTGTAAATTTTTACCATCATCAACCTCTTCAGTAACAGCCACAGAAGAAGTTCCTCCTTCTTCAGCATCAAAATTGGTTAAGTCTATGGTGGAAGCTAAGATAGAAGAGACCTGAATTTTCAATCTTTTGAATGGTTTCTCCTCAACCATGGTCTAATCAAAGTGTGCTTGAAGAGCTGTAGCAGTTACTTGAGCATTATCAACAAGATGAGTAGTTCTTACTTCTCCAGTGTCTAACACAGAGGACATATTTGTCAACTGTTGTTTATACTGCTGAGAAGTATGAATCAAGGTTTTTAATCGCTGAGTAATAGATGCCTATGGGACATCCTTCATAGGGCCTTTACCTTTATCCATGACTGATCTAGTTGTCAATGAAGGATCCTTAGCTGCTTGAGCCTCCTTTTCTTCCTGAACTTTTCTCATCTTCTCCAAAATATCCAATTCCAATGCTCTATAAGCCCGAACCCTGTATTCGGTTTCCTTCTGGTAGCATAAGATATGGCTTTGTTCCTCTTTGCTTTTGGCTCTGGCTAAAAATTCAGAAAAAGCATCAAGTCCTTGGTAAATAGAATCATCTGGTACTTCTTTATGAGTATAACCTGCTTTTAAATGGTTATTCCTGAGATGACCATCAACAAACCGGTTGGGATCATGCTACCTTTTACTGGCAAAACCCAGCTTCAGAGAAACTATATGGTTACTAAGTTTTGTATCCTAGGTAGAAGTTGGTATGCTCAGTGGCCCAAGGTTCTGAGGAAATTTAGGCCAAACTCTTCTCTTAGGTCCAACAAGTTTTTTGTAAACTCCTTCAGTCACTGTCTGGAAAGATATTTCCTCAATAACCAACCTGTCAGGTACAACTTTGGGTAACATATGGGCAGTATTGCTGCCCCAGACTATGATATATGCAAATGATTCTCCAACGTACCAATCACCCATGGTAGCAATGAGGTTCCTGGATTCAGGAGAGAAGGCTGGAACTTCCCTTTTGAAGATTAGAAAATAAATATGACCAAGGAAGTTTTCACAAATTTCGTAGAACCTGGACACATAGTTGGTATCCTATAATTCAGCATGGTAAATGTGTACAGATGGGGATGATAACATCTAGTTCCATCCCAAATTGGGAAACTGGAACTCAGTACAAAATACATCGATAATGAAGGCTGAAATGAAGAAATTAGGTTTCTTCTTGGTAGAGGACTTTTGATTCTCTTGGATAATTGTTCTAAGTTCCAGGGACAAAATGGAAGCCCGAGGAAAGGATTCTCCTTTGGTTAGAACGTGATGAGTAATTGGGGCCCATTCAACTTTGAAAAAAGAACAATTGGGGAGACCATAAAGCCTGCACAACATAGCTGCTAGTAGGGAGTAGGGTTCCCTAAACACTCGACGGGGTAAAGGTTATCCTTCCTCTGAGAAAACCTACCGGGATCGCTCATCTAGGACTTCAACATTTCATCGAAATTACATCAGGACTTGGATGCTTTGAAAAAATCAGCATCAAGGAGTTGTCTGGATGGCTTGAGATGATAAAGCTATGATGAAGATCTCAGGACGAAAGTTAGTAAGTTGCAACCTTGTGCTACTATTGAAGGAGCGGTCTTTTGTGTTGGTGTGTTCAATTGAATCCATTTAACTATGTCATTGTAAGGGAGAATGGTGGGTCTAGAAGCAATGCAATGGATACCAGAATCCATGATTCTCTAGTAGGCGGACTGGTCATTCTGAATGTTGAAAAGGTCATCATTGTCGAAAATGGAGTATATCCTAGACCAATCTACTTCATAGGTTTCACTGACTTTGCCACTAGTATCAGAAAAAATACCAAAGTTTGGGTCGTTATTGAGCATATCCCTCTGCAGGTTCTTGCATCGGGAAATTTGAGACATCTTGGGGTTGTTTATTCTATTAAATGCATACACCAAGAATTAAAACTAATTTAATCAAAACAACAGTAAGCAATTTGAATTATGAAAATGACTAAAATACTAACCTGTAACCATACCGGATAATGACAACGTCGATTGGTAAAAAGCACAAGGAAATTTAACGTAGAATAGCAATTTACAGTAGTAAAAGTGATAAAGAAATCGCAAAAGACAAAAATATATATAGAGTTTCCCAACTCCGTTAGGACCGTAGGATTAGGATAAATGAACGATCAAGATTAGGGTTGCAGAATGTGGGATCTTATTATGATTTCAAACTTTATTTAATCGTTCTGCATCCCGCACACCATTAGGATTGTAGGATTAGGATAACTAAACAATCGAGATTAGGCCTGCGGGATGCAACATCTTATTATGATTTCAAACTTTTTCTAACCATTATACACCCTGCATTCCGCACATCTGAGATGTGTGATGCAGGATGTGCGGTCACAAAACCGTTAACAGTTTATTCAATTATTCCCATAACCCGCATACCGCATATGCAGGATGCGAGATGACCAACTCACACACAATAACAATTTTAATTACTTGAGTGTGGAATGCTTTGGTGAAGATCAATAGTTGGTATCCCATACTTTTAATTAAAACTAATTTAACCTAGAACAATAGTAAGCAATTTGAATTATGAAAACGACTAAAATATTAACCTGTAACCAAACCGGACAATGACAACGTCGACTGGTAAAAAATACAAGGAAATCTAAGGGAGAATAGCAATTTACAGGAGTTAAAATGGTAAATAAATCACAAAAGCCTAAAATATATATAGATTTTCTTGACTCCGTTAGGATCGTAGGATTAGGATAAATGAACGATCGAGATTAGGCATGTGGGATGCAGGATCTTATTATGACTTGAAACTTTATTTAATTGTTTCGCACCCTACAATCCACATGTGGGATGCAGGATGCGGGATCTTATTATCATTTGAAACTTTATTTAACCATTCCGCACCCTGCATTCCTCACATGCGGGATGCGGGATCTTATTATGATTTGAAACTTTATTTAACCATTCTCGACCCCACATTCTTCACATGCAAGATGTGGGATGCACGATCACAAAACCGGTAACATTTTATTCAATTATTCTTGTAACCCGCATTCCGCAGATGTAGAATACGGGATGACCAACTCACACACACAATAAAATTTTTAATTAGCCGAGTGCGTAACCCGGAAAAGTGAAGAATCGCAAGTTTCAAAAGTCCGGATGGAGACTTCCGCATCCCGAATTGGAAAAGCTTAAAAGTGCAGGAACCCTATTTCGTAAGTGGAGGAGCTGACTTCCGCATCCCGGATCGGAAAATCTTGAAAGTGCGGGAATCCTGTTTCGTAAGTAGAGGATCCGACTTCCGCATTCCGCACCAAAAATCGAAAATAAGGAAGGAGACCTGTTTCTCATTGAGATATATTGGTTTTTATTTTAATTAATAGTATTTTTTAATTAATTAATATTATTTTTTCAAGCGAAAATAAGTTAAATTAAATTTAAAAACTCAATCTTTAAAGCTCTAAATATGTACACATGAATCAAACGGCTTGAATCCATAATCTTCAAAAATTCAATCCATTTTTATTATAATTATAAATTTATTCCATTTTTATTATAATTATATCCATGATAAATTTGGAAATACATATTCTTTATTTGTTTTACAATATTAATACTCTGGGATAGCCTCTCTCTAAATTTTATTAACTTCGAAACCTCTTAAATTGGAGTTGAGAGTTAATGAAATTATAAATAATTTGAATTTATATAAAAATAAATAAATATTAACAGTTTAACAAGAAATCATATTGGAAACAATGAAAACAATGGAAACGCAAAATAATTAAAATAAAAACTCATTAAAAAAAACCCTTACGAAGGACCTCCCATTACATATTGGCACATGAATAGCCATATTGAGTATGGATGGATAGCCCGAATCTTAATTAAAATGTTTATTCAAATGTATTTAAATTTTTGAATGATGGGCTTAAAGAATTCGAAATTGACCCTATTAGATCCTTCTATTGTGAAAACATGCAGCAGGGGAAACAAGACAACGAGTGTCGTGGATCGATGGTCCAGATCCATGACTAGGAAGATCAACGACAGAGCGAGATTCCGCGGGCCGGAGGTGCAAGGAAATATTTAGTGTTGAAAATCCGCGGAGTCCCTTAAGTGGGTTCGAGGTTGAAAGGTCAAGATCAAAGCAAGACGAGAACAACAACTCTAATTCATCCCGCATGGTGAACATGTTCAGATTGAGAAAATTTTCCAAATCGCAGAATGGATTAAAGAGTGAAAACATCTAATGACGGAGATAAGAGCAGGAGGATATCTACAGTTGTAGATGATTCCGCCATCCAAAATAGTGCCGACAAAGTTAGATTTTTGAATCGCGAAAAAATGGTAAGGTCCATGATGATCGATGGTATATATGTCATTCGATATTTGATCGACGGATCAAAATTATTCCGCAGATGAGAGTTGCGCAATGGATCAAATGGGACCATCTTGGAGAAATATCAAATGTACCCATGATTGGGTGGTCCAGATGAAGGAAGGTTGCAGATTGAGGGTCTCTGTTGATTCCATTGAACTAAATTGTCCAGGTGTTAGCCTTGGGTCTTGATATTGAAATCACGTGCATAAAAGGCTCGAAGCTTGAGAAGAAGCTGATACACGGTGAATATAACAGGAGAAGCTTAACGCTTAAGGGTCATAAGGGATTATAAATGAAATCTATGTGGAGCTAGAGGATTCGTTGTTCTCAGTTTCGAGATCGGATGATAGCCCGACTGCGTGCAAAATTCCAGCATGGAAAAAATCTCCTAATGAACCTGTCACATAAAGGACATTCTTAGATATGATCTATTTTTTCTGACCAGTAATCGAGTCCCAAGACACCATTCACAACACCCCATAGGTGAAGACCATGTCCCCAGCATCTCCTGTTGTCCCAACTCCGAGGATCCATCATGGAATTTAGATATTTGAAGCAACAAATATGGATTCTACATGAAGCAAAGAAACGCGGCCAGCCGAATCGACTCTTATCCCACCTCTAGCATAGGCCAAAGGCAAAGTAAGGTCAAGTCCAAATGCCTTTACCCACCTGGGCAGCAACGCGAGAGAACACCTAAGGTCTTATCCATGGCCAGTATGGTAATTGAATATCAGAGGATATGACTTGACTGGATTATCTGCAAGGAATGAAGATCCTTTCCCACTTGTCACTTGTACTATTGTTATGATGACCAATTGTCAAGTGTACAGCCATTCTGGTAAGTTATTTCCACGTCTATCTGGCTCACCCTATATAGCGCCACTCTCCGGAGTTGCTGAAAAATGTGGATGAATGAACACTGAGAGAAAGGCCATAAGTGCTCAATTACGTGAGGTCTTGAGTTTTCTTGCAGACAACAATGAATGTGTGGTTCGAGAAGCTAATTTGTCAGGGGGTACTGATGGTTGGCGAACATGAAATTATGTTCCTTTATCATCCTAGTTATCTGCACCAGGAAATCGCCAACCATTAGGGCCTGGATGTGATGCACTTCGAATATTTTCGAATACCCGTACCTCTAGATGCACGCTATTGGAGTTTTCCTATCCTTGGAGTGTCTCCCCAGAAACCCTCGAAGAGGTCATGGCTTCCAAATTCCCAGTGCATGGGGGCCATGTTCAGTGGCAACCAGTCGGAGCGAATGCTCATACTAGGGTGGCAGGTGTCCAAAGTCTTTGTCACCTCGTTTGTAATTTCCACTTGCTAATTTTCTCTGAGGTGACGATGAGATTGAGGACACACCCCACTATATTGCTTGTAGGAGATGCCACACCATGGGAGGTGAGGAGAATAAGAATGCCCCTCTCCAAGTCCCCTCATACAACAATGTTACCAGGACATAGGGGAATCGTGGACAAGGCTGACCACAGAAAGCATATAAAGTCCTTTGCCAGTCCGAAAACCATGCAGAAAGGCACCTTTGAGCACAAAACACACATCCAGGGAAGGACACGTGGCTAATTCAATACACAGACGAGTGGTTGAGCCTAGCGTGCTTATTGCATCCAATGGTATACCTTTCTGTAATTTTATGCTAATAGAGATGCAAATTCATTATAATTCTTACATTTCACAATATTTTGAGTGTTCCGTGGTTTCAAACCACAGCTGTATCATAATATTAGTTGGTTAAGGTTTGTTTATTTCAAGAGTTGTGGTTAATTTATGCTTAATCTATTTCAAAACAGTGCTTGCTTATAAGAGCATTCTTAATAGTCTATGGTTAAACCCGGGGTCCTCTTACACTGTTAATAATTTAATTACATTTTAGGATCATTTGGAGTCTTGACAAGAGACCCATACTAATATTGTGTAGTCAATAATGGGCAATGGTAAATAAAATCATAATGTACTTTATGTAAACCATTTAAATAGCAACCCAAGCTATGAAAGCAATTTTTAAAGCAATTCTCTGAACCAAACCTTAGTGAATCTCAATTAATTCATTTAAGAAGTTATTTCAAACTCTCTTTGTTTAATTAGCGTGTTTTTTTAGTACTTAAGAGAAGAATGGAAATTATTTCAAGCTCTCTTTGTTTAATTAGTGTGTTTTTTTTAGTACTTAAGAGAAGAATGGTAATTATTTGATTTGCTATTTTGCACATTAGGGTATGGTAGCTTTGTGTTCAAGTTTTTTTGTTTTGTGTTTTTGCATAAGCCAACATTAATTTTTGAGTTTTAATGGCTTTTTATGTGATAGTTGATTCACAAATTCTCAACTTCAACAACCAATTATCCAATGTGACAATTTCAAATCTTTTCTCCATAAAAATCATATTAAAATACAATTCTTGAACTATTAAAAAACCGCAACTTATCCAACATTTGAACAACTTAACCTATTCAGTATAGGAGTCTCTCAGTATATGCTACAGAAACTCTACATTTAATCAATTTATCAATTTACCTTTCTGCATTACGGAAACTCTACCTTGCGAAAAGATGACGGTAAATGGTAAATTAATAATATAATATTAAATTAAATTGATAAGCAATATTAAATTGATGAATTGAATGATAGGTTTTATGTTTCAAACACCTTTGTGCAAACGAAGAATGCCTCGAATTTGTGTCTCGGTGTATCACTTAATTGTCCAGGCACTATTTGTCTGTAGAAGATGCAACAATTATGAAAGGATTTGAAATTCAACAGGAAATGAAGTAACACACAACATAAAGATTAAAATACTAAATTAGTGCAATAATTTAAAGAACACAAAATTCAAAAATACAGTACAACCAAGAAATAAGACCCTTCCTCATGGAAGAAAAAATAAAATGGAAATAAATGACAACCTCTCTCATAGGTGAAAAAATAGAATGGAAATAAATGACAGCCTCTCTCTACGTTTTATTAACTATCCCGCTTGTATTTTGTGAAATTCAACAGGAAATGAAGTAACACACAACATAAAGATTAAAATGCTAAATCAGAACAATAATTTAAACAACACAAAATTCAAAAATATGGTACAGCCAAGAAATAAGACCCTTCCTCATGGAAGAAAAAATAAAATGGGAATAAATGACAACCTCTCTCACAAGTGAAAAAACAGAAAGGAAATAAATGACAGCCTCTCTCTAAATTTTATTAACTATCTCGCTTGTATTTTGTAATTTTTTTGCGGGAACACGCAACAAAAAAATTCGGTACTTTTGTCATCCCACATCGCGCATTTTGCGGGATACAAAGATATTTTCTGTGCGCAAGTTCGACATCCCGCAACCTGCATCCCACAATTTGTGGGTTGTGGGTTGTGATTTTGTTGCGCGAACATGCAACAAAAAATTCGGTGCTTTCGTCATTCTGCATCCCACGCATATTGCGGGATAGTTAATAAAATTTATATCTCGCGATAAGATCCCAAGTTTAATCTTAACCGTTCATTTATCTTAATCCTACGGTCCTAAATGGCCTCGAAAAATCTATATACATGTCGGTCTTTTACGATTCCCATTGGCGAGATATCTAAGGCTTTCTCTTTCGATTTTGAGGTCTATAAATGAACGGTCCCAACACGAAAAGTCTATTGCAGAGAATTTGTTGCGGTAAAGATTCAATATTTTTAACCTATCGACGTTCCTTTGCACCTCCTGGTGCAAATGCTAGTATATAATATTTGAAACGGGATTTTTCACCTCTACTCATATTATATACCAAAATGTTTGTATGGTTTTTCTTGGCAAATCGTATATTTTGGGTACTTAATTGGATCAATAGCTCACTTTGGATCAATTGCAAATGGAATTGTATCAATAAAGTAAAATAAACTTTATTTATTGGATGTGCTTCAACAAGGTACAAATAATTGGATTTTTTTACTAAAGATGTCTTTACATACACATTTACTCAAGCGTACAAAACCGCATTTTTAGCGTTTTTTTCCTGAAAGCGTTGTAAATCGCATGTGATGGCATGACCATGTTGTTAACCACATGGTATTGTTGGGTGTTTCACATGAAAATAAACATTGGGAAAAATCCTAAGCCCTGATAGAGTACAAACTGACATTGTTGGGTAGCATGGCTAGCTAATGCAGCTCTAAAATGTCTAAGGATGAACATAACCCATTACCATCATCCATGGTCATTGAAGCATGCATGCCCGGCCTAATTAACTATCATCTAATTAGAGAGCATCAAGTATTGTTATTACCACTAGCACGAATGTATAATTGTTAACAATTAATTAGAATATTGGAACAAAAGCAAAAGCAAGATGAACAACCATAACTCCCACTCTTCTGCTAAATGTGAGTGTTTTGACGGTGTTGCATTCATGGGCAAGGAAGTACAATGATGAATTGACGCAATGTCCTTAGATAGATCTTGTGTCACATAGAGAAAAACATGCAGATAAAGAAAGGAAGCTTGGCTTTTCCCATATTGATCCATTTGTTATAGGTGCACCATGGATGGCATCCTTTTGCCTCGCAAATTTGTAGTATATCAATTGAATGCTTTAAGGAGGCATAATAATATTTGACCGTCATTCACACGTGACCAAGATGTCGAGGCGGAGGGAGACTTGTGGGTCTCTGAAAACAGACAGAAAACGAGGCGTTCATCCACCATATCATACCATATTGTATGAATAAATATGAATAAATATCAATTTTGTAATCGTCATGGTAGACAAGTGGTGATTCAAAACTATTTCGCTTGATCTCGAGGTTGAATTTAGTGACTAGAAATTCAAATAAATATATTTTTAAACATTATCATAAATATTAAAATCCCAAGCACATGTCACTTGCAAGAGAGAAACCGAGGAGACTATGGTTGAAAAATCCAAGATGATTATATAGGTTTTAATTTTGATAAGTTTGATGAGATCCAAGCGCATGTCACTTGCAAGAGAGAAACTAAGTTTTCTCATGGAGTGAGTCCTCTTTCGATTGAAGAGTCAACAAAGCTCCTTAGTATTGGACCATCCCTTGATGGATTTGATGCATCCACATCTTTGGTGGATAATTGTTGTAGAGAGTTGGCTCATCCTACTTCATCCTACACTGCTACTTATTTTAGTTTTAATTCTAATGAAGTTTGGGTGAAGGGTTTTTTTGTTGTTGGTGCCACATGAGGAGTATGAGACTCCTACCCTTCATGATGATCCTATGTTATGTGCACCATTTCCTCTTGAGAAACATTCTCATCAACTGTTACTTTTTGATGTCACTCCTATTCATGGATGCACTTCTTTAAGCCACTTGGAGTCTCTTTATTTGATTGATGGAGGTTCTTCGTTCATGGCTTGGATGAGAGAACACATGATGAAACATCTTGATACATCCTATCATTTCTTGCAGCATTATAGGACATGGGACCCTCACCTATGTCATTGGAGTAGATCCAATTGGTTACTTGGTTCTTGGATACATGCCTATTTTTGAGATGGCACATTCTTGTATCTCCCTATGTTTCATGATGATCTTGTTGTGTTCCATGATGACATATATTTGTATCATGATTTATCTATGATGTATTAGAGAATGCATAGTAGAACTTGGGATCTTGGAATCTCTCCCCATGATGTATTGCTTTGTATCACTCTCTTTTATGATGTGTATTGGGGGATATTTTACATCACACACTTTGTATATTTGCTTGTATTAGCACTACTCATTGATAGAGTGCACAAGCATTGGGATACTGGCATCACATGCTTTATTATTTTGCCTCTGATGACATTGTGCACTAGGAGAGTGCACCAACAGTGGGACCATAGTATATTCATGCATTATATTAAGCTCACTTGAAGCATTGTTGGGGCCATTGGCTTGATGAAGCAAGCCTCTTTTCATGAGTTCATCTTTGTAGTAGATGGTGATAGTTTCCTACATGGGAATTTTTTTTTTGGATGGACTTATGCTCTTCTCGCAAGGTGTCCTATGAGCTTTCATGTGACTCTTATGCATTGCATGAGAGGATGTATTTGGCACTCTGTATTTCTGAGGATCACTTGGGATCCTGGTATATGTAATTAGTTTCACACTGAGTGCATGATTTGATGGTGGTGTAGATGGATCTATGCTTTTAGAATATGTCTCAAATTATAGTTCATGTACTTCAAAGATGTAGTTTTGGGCACACTTCTAGGATCACATAGTGGTGCCTTGGCACATCACTAAGGTTTTTGAGGAATGGTGATGATGTCTTCATATCAGTTGGTTTGCAGGAGCATGCATTGGTTGCATGTACATGGTCACTTTCATGCAGAGACGCATGGTCATATGAGATTTAGTTGTGGCTCACATAGTTGGATGGATTTTGGTTTGGAATTTCTTCCATGTTTTCATTGCTTGAGTACAAGAAATATTGGGAGTGGAGGACTCTCATGTCCCCATTTTTGGCGTAAGGAAAACTGGCCAATGTCACCTATGCAAAATTCATAAAAAATAAAATGGTGGCTAAAAGAATTAAATTGCCCATTTAAAATTATTTGAAGGTTATCAAAAATAATTATTATGGGGTAATTTAGCCACATGAGACCCCTAATTCAAATGGGGGGAAATTGAAGGATATTTTCCCACTTAATTAAGTCAAAGAGGAAATTATGAAAGTAGTTTGGCATTTAATGAGTAATATGGGTCAAAAAGGGCACATTTATGAAGATAGTGGAACAATAATTACTCAGTGCATGGTTTTGGAGTGTTCCATGGTATTCTTCTATGGTATTGGATAAAGGTAATTTTGGATAAAGGTGATTTTGGAACATGGTTTTCATTGTCCCATGGTATTTTCCCATGGTATTGGAGACATCTCAAGCTATAAAAGAGGCAAAGGAAAATGGAAACAACATGTTTATGGATTTGTTTGTTATGTGAGGAAAACATTAGCTTCCTAAGTCTTGGGTGATGCTCCCCTTGACAACAGTTGGGTGATGGAACTCTTATGCATCTAAGTAACCAAGTCATTGATGAAGTGGAGTTGGGCAGTATGCTCTTCTCATTGAGCTATATTGATATAGTACTGATGGGTTTTGGTTGTAATTCATGATCACTGTTCTATTCTACATCTATCTGGTGGTCCTATCAACTACTTTTTGTGATATTATTCTTTCATACTCATGCTACCTCCATATGCAAAAGTTCTTGGGATAGTATCACACATTCTTATTTTTATTTTATGTAGGTGTATTCGGGTTTGATTTTCATCATTGTTACATTTTATTGAGCAGAAGAACTTGGTCCATTATCATATCCTATCTATTCTCTCTCTCCTGCTCTATATTATATGTTGTGCTATCTTTTCTACTCTTAGAATAGCCCTACTGATGTACATGTCCCACTCAGGACCTTTTTAATCATAAGAAGCTCCATTTGGTTCCTCATGTGTATCTTCATTGCCTATCGTGTCCAAAAGCTAGTAAAAGGATATAGACTACATATGCTGGTATACCCATGTAGCCTTGGAGTAGACTTCAACGATAGCTGATTTTATAACATAAATGGTCCCAGTAAATTTTGTAGTGGATTCTTGAGCTAGTGAAACTCCAAGTGTTCTCTTCCATCTCTCTCTATTTGAATGTGACCAATATCATGTTCTCTTCCCTAGTCTAATACTTGAATTTTATCATTGAAATATGTATTTACCTATACATTCCACTCTCACATAAAATCGTAAGCCTCTTGTGCCATTTGGAAGGCTAGAAATACACACACTCTCTCTCTCTCCTCACCCTTGCTACCCTATCTCACTCCCAAATCACCCAAACACACCCCTGTCACTTTCTGAGCATTCTTTTACATTTACACACTTCACTTCTAGCCATCTATAGAAAACCATGTCCTACCCTTCATATCCTTCCTCTTTCCTTGTTTCTTCCATACCCTTGCTCTTTCACAAGCCAAATATGACTAGTTTTGGGATTTTGACAAAAAACTTGACCTATTCTCATCCAATCGAAATTATGAGACTAGATATAGAAATTAGACAAAACATTGGTCCATATATAGCCTTCATATTGGAAATTTGGGCTCATTTGACTTGGTTAAAATCAATTTGAAGACAAGGAAACTATGTAGTCCCAAACTACTAAATTCCACTCTCAGTGTTCCAAATAGACAAATAGACCTCTCCAGTTTTTTGCATACATTATTGTAATATACCTTGATATTACAGAGACTATATACCCTTTCCATAACCCTTTCCTAACTTTTGGAGTCTCCTATCCTTTTGAAACCCCATTTCTAGCCTCTTTGTTCCCCCCATGAGTTAGTGTGTCTTCCTTGCAACCCAGAAGTGGACCATATTCCTGTTGCACTTTATATCAGAGTTGGAGCATAATACTTGATTAATTATTTTATAGATATTTAGTTGGTGTTTCAGGCCATCCCTAGCTGGGTACATCACAATGGTATCAAAGCTTAGCCACTTTGGTTGAGTTTTGATTTGGTGTGCCTAGATTTTGATTTGGGCACATCAGAGTGGTACTAGAAGACTTTCATCTACTCCTATGGAAAGTTTAATAATAATAGTAACCAAACCATGCTATGATGAACATTATGAGAAACATTGTGACCAATATTTGGACTATGATGAGGAGTATGAGGAATATTGCAGACAGTATGAGGAAGAGAGTAGTTCATCTCGTCGGTGCACATGAGGAATGTGGGTCATTATTATGATGACAAGAGGCTTTAATATTTAAGGTCTTAATTTGGTGATACTCATGTGAAGCCAAAGGAACCTTTTGGTTACCTTGTTTCATAGCATGCATTGAGAGAGAATATTAAGAATCACCTATCTTTCTGAGAGTACTGCACTAAAAAAATCCTTAGATTATTTCGTTACCCCTATTGTAGAGAAAACAAAGAGTGGATTGTGTAAATTGTGGATAAGGTGTGCAAAGAAATGCCTATATGGTTGCTACCAAATTAAACAAAAGTTGATGAGAAGGACGTGTTTGTGCTCCCAAAGCAATCCATATCCAAGGAGAAGGACCAAGAGCCAGCTAGTACTTTAGTTAGAAAAACAAAGGAATAAGAAGAAGAAAAAGAGGAATATCCCAAATAGACCAGAAAGAAGACAAAAGCACATGTGCTTAGGAAGTGGCACATGAGGAATAATTTTGTGCTATCTTTCACAAGGAGGGAAAGGACCATTGAAGATCATCCATATATATATATTCTACCGTGGACTTGGATCCGAGAGCATCTACTGATGGGCGTTATAATGATACGCTTACTAATGGATGTCATGATGAGGTACCTATTGATGGGTTCCAAGATCCCATGGATACATCTACTTGTGGATGTACATCTCTCTATGTGGGTGACATGGATATATTACTTGATGAGGCCCATAACCCATAGGTTTCAGGATCAGTCTCACCATCACCACATGAGTTTCATGAAGTTGATCCATTGATAGATGATGATGAGGCTCACTCTCAACCTTATCCATTTGAAAGGCCATTCAAAATGAGAAAAAATAAGAATAAGAAGGCCTTACATTTTCTCCATGACACTCATGCTTCAGTGTCACAATATTGTTGGAAATATTCTTCATTGAAGGAGCCCCCTTCACTTGAATCCATGGAGAAGATTCACAATGCATTTCCTACAATCAAAGGAAAGTTTTTTCAATTGCTTTCTGATAGAGATGATTTGTTTGAGCTTGTGGATATGTATCATGGTACATCTTTGAGGAATGCATAAGAGGTTGACAAGCTCACTCTTGAGTTGGAAACCACCCAAGATTCTTTGAAGAGTACTCAATATGCACTTCAAGAATCTAAGATTCAAATTGAGCAGTTTCATGAGAATTTTCCAATATCACATTGTTCCTCCTACCCTCAAATGGTTGATTGCATTCTTTATTACAGGGAGGAACCTCATGATATGGTGGATCATGAGGTGTTTTCTATTTCATATGTGAGGTATGTTCTATTTCATATGTCCTTGAGGAGACTATGGATGAGCTTGATGATATTCAAGCACATGTCACTTGCAAGAGAAAAATTGAGTTTTCTCATGGAGTGAGTCCCCTCTCCATTGAAGTATTGGATCATCCCTTGATGGAGTTGATACATCCACATCTTTGGTGGATAATTGTTGGAGAGAGTTGGTTCATCCTACTTCATCCACCATTACTTTTTGATGTCACTTCTATTCATGGATGTACTTCTTTGAGCCACTTGGAGGCTCTTTCTTTGATTGATGGAGGTTCTTCATCCATCATTTGGATGAGATAACACATGATGATACATCTTGATACATCCTATTTTTTCTTATAACATTATAGGACATGGGACCCTCACCTATGTCATTGGAGTAGATCCAATTGGTTACTTGGTTCTTGTGTACATTTGGCACATGATGGTCTAGTTGCTTGGATGAGCCACATTGATACTCATGCCTATTTTTGTGATGGCACATTGTTGTATATCCCTATGTTTCATGACGATCTTGTTGTATTCCATGATGGCATATATTTGTATCATGATGTATCTATGATGTATGGGATAATGCATAGTAGAGCTTGGGATCCAAGCATGTCTCCCCATGATGTATTGATTTGTATTACTCTCTTTGATGATGTATATTTGGGGATATTTTGAATCCCACACTTTGTATATTTTCTTGTATTAGCACTACTCATTGAAAGAGTGCGCAAGTATTGGGATCTTGGCATCACATGCTTGATTGTTTTTCCTCTGATGACATTGTGCACTTGGAGAGTGTGCCAATAACATGACCCTAGTATATTCATGAATTATATTCTACTAACTTGGAGGATTTTTGGGGTCATTGGCTTGTTGAAGCAAGCCTCTTTGCATGAGTTCATCTTTGCAGCAGATGGTGATAGTTTCCTACATGGGAAACACATTTTTGGATGGACTTATGTTCTTATTGCAAGGTGTACTAGTGAGCTTCCATGTGACTCTTATGCATTGCATGAGAGGATTCATTTGACACTCTGTATTTACGAGGATCACTTGGGATCCTGGTATATGTACTTAGTTTCACACTGAGTGCATGGTATGATGGTGGTGTAGATGGATCTATACTTTTGAAATATGTCTCAAAGTATAGTTCGGGTACTTCAAAGATGTAGTTTTGGGCACACTTATAGGATCAGATGGTGGTTCGTTGGCTCATCACTAAGGTTGTTTACTTGGAGGATTGATGATGATGTCTCCATATCAGTTGGTTTGCAGGAGCATGCATTGGTTGCATGTACATGTTCACTTCCATGCAGAGACCCATGGTCATATGCGATTCATTTGTGTCTCACAGAGTTGGATGGAGTTTGGTTTGTCATTTATTCCATGTTTTCATTGCTTGAGCAAAAGAAACCTTGGGAGGGGAGGACTGTCATGTCCCCAATTTTGGCTTAAGGAAAGATGGCCAAGGTCACCTAGGAAAAATTCATAAAAATAAAAATGGTGGCTAAAAGAATTAAATTGCCTAAGTAAATTTATTCTAACGTTATCAAAAATAATTATTATGGGGCAATTTGGCCACATGAGAGCCCTAATTCGAATGGGGGATAAATTGAAGTATGTTTTCCTACTTAATTAAGTAAAAGAGGAAATTATGAAAGTAATTGGGCATTTAATGAGTAATATGGGTAAAAAAAGGGAACATTTATAAATATAGTGGAACAATAATTACTCAATGCATGGTTTTGGAGTGTTCTATGGTATTTTTCTATAGTATTGGCTAAAGGTGATTTTGGAACATGGTATTCATTGGCCCATGGTATTGAATACATCTCAAGTTATAAAAGAGGCAAAGACAAATGGAAAAGGCATACTTGTGGTTTGTTTTTTATGTGAGGAAAGCATTAGCTTCCCAAGGCTTGGGTGATGCTCCCCTTGACAACAATTGGGTGATGCCCCCCTTGTGAATCTAAGTAACCAAGGCATTGGTGAAGTGGAGTTGGGAATTATTCTCTTCTCATTGAGCTATATTGATCCAATATTGATTTTGGGTTTTGGTTGTACTTCATGATCACTGTTCTATTTTACATCTATTCGATGGTCCTATCAGCTTCTTCTTATGATATTATAATTTCATACTCGTAATACTTCCATATGCAAGAGTTCCTGGGCTAGTGTCAGGCATTCTTATTTTTATTTTATATAGGTGTATTTGGGTTTGAGCTTCATCATAATTCCATTGTATTGAGTAGAGAAACTTGGTCCATTATCATATTCAATCTATTCTCTCACTCCTGCTCTATATTATATGGTGTGCTATCATTGATACTATTAGCATATCCCTACTTATGTACATGGCCCACTCTAGCCCTTTTTGATTGTAATACCCCGGTTTTGACCCCGTTTACATTAAAAGGTACATGATGTATATATTGTAATTAATCGTGGTGTGGAGCTAAAGGCAAAAGCCCCACCATCGATTTGGTTGTGTTATGTTTCGGCAATTGGGATCGTTGCCGATGGTATATCGTGCTATCCGACACATAATAATTTGGCATCATGTAAATATGCACATTCATTAAAATGAACCTATAGCCAGCTACGACGGTGCAACGTTAATGAAAAGGGCATGATTTTCCTAAGGATAAGGGGGGGGGGGAAGTGTTAAACCTTCGACCTATGGGGAAAAACCATGTGTCAACCACCCCTTTAAACTTTTACTGTCTGTTAGTTGGGAGCAGTTATTGATGAGTAGTGGTAGGTGTGGCAGGGCTGTCAGTCCTTGCCCACATCCCCACTCCACCAACATACTCTTTCTCTTCGCATCGCTTGGACAGAGGGGAAACATTCCATTCTCTCCACTCTCCCACGATTCCACTCTCTGGAGGTTTTGATCTTGCTCATTCTCACGCAGGGAGTCGTTCTCTCATTCTCATGCACACGCAGATATTGGGGGGAATCATCCTGCTGGAAGCCGGACTCTATTTTTTTGGTTCGTTCTTTGGTCTGTGCGTTGAACCCTGTCAGGTAGAGGTTGTGTTCTTCCCTCTACCCAGGTTGAGAGCTCATGGTTGTCCTATGTATACATGCGGTTTTTGCTGTGAGTTTGTGCCTCTCTTGTTGCTTCAGTGGTAAAAGTGTGGCTGCTGGTCCTTCCCTGGTTTTGGGTCGCTGTGTGTGCAATCATCTTTTGGGTTGCTGCTGAGTTGTTTTGGCCATGCTAGGGCCAAGAACAACTCTGGATCGCCTTGTTTGGCTTGAGCCACATCCACCATTTTGGGGTGTCACCCTGTTTCCTTGTGTTTCTTCACAGAGCTGTGAACTGATTTTGTTTTACTGCGGGTATGCAGTGGTTGGTCTTCGGACTGTGTGGAGTGAGATTGAAGGCTGGGTTTGCTTGAGAAACCTGGGTTGGGAACTACACAGAGAGAGTTAGATGGCTGGCTTTCTTCTCCACAACCCCAAAAGAGCACTGACAAGGGAAGTCAGGGCCTGAGGGACTGTGAAGTAGAGAAGGGACTGATTCCTGGTGTTGGGTGTGTGTGGGTGTCTTAGAAGTCAGGATAGCTCTGGTGTAGGCATCCTTAGCTCTTCCATGAGTGCACTAGTATAGAATTCAGCCTTTCCTAGCTCCTTGATGGCCTGATAAACCCAACTGTGTTGACTTGGTTGTATTGTGTATCCTTGGATATGTGTAAGCCTGCTTAGTCCCTTATTCCTTGGGGGTGGCAGTGTTGCTGAGAGATTGATGAGCACGCTAGCCTATAATTGGGTGGAACGTTGCAGCGATGTAGCTGATTGCGGGATGAGTTCTTACAAGATGAGTATTCTTGACCATTCCGTCTCTGCAGTTATATTTATTGTTAATGAATAATGGTGAACATGTTGATGCTCGAATGTATGTTTGCTTCCGCTGTATGTTGAGTAACTATGCATCCTTGTATGTTTTATGCATCTTAGCATGTTTTATGTTTTAAGCATTTTATTTCAGCATTATATGCATGCTTTTGTTCATGGGGCTAGTTTCCTGGAGGTTTTTAATGGTTCGGTAGCGTCCTCTTCTCTGGTCAGAGGGTCGGGAACGTTACAGTGTGGTATCAGAGCAAAGGTTGCATCATGGGCCTGAATGGGCCATGAAGATGCAGTGATAGAGCCATCATTGCAGCATTTGGGCCTCAGAGGGCCATGAAAGATCAGCCAGTAGAGGCAGGTTTCCTTCTGCCCAGCAGAGATCAGAAATTATGATAGAAAATTCTCTTGAAAAATTTTGTTGAAAAATTTGTCTAATTGCCGAGCCTGTCGGGTCATCGGAGAACTAAGAGGGAAGATCCTTTGATACATCGAAAAGTATAGGCTAAAAGCCACCCGACGAAGGTCAGGTAGAAAATAATTTCTTAAAAATTTCCAAGTGACAAACTGTTGGCGCATTGGAAGACTTAGTGGGAAGCCCTTTCGATGCAGTGGATGGATTAGTCTAACGACCGTCTGATACAGACCCTGGCGACGATGAAGACTAGTCGATTTGATCAGCAAAATTTAGAAGAAGTATGAGCCGATACATCGGTGAAAATTAGTGGAAGTTGGAGCTGCAGTTTCGGCGGAGTACAATCGAAGACCACCGAAACGTCGGCTCCATTTTGTTAAAAGGACATCCGATGATTGACTGTCGGCGATTGGTGGAAGTTAGTCGATTGGATCGATGAAAGTTAGAAGATTGGAGCATCGATCGGTGGAAGTTAGTTGATGGAACTGCCAAAACGTTAGCTCACTTAGTCCGAACCATTGGCAAAATTTAGAGGATGGAACCGCCGATGCGACGACTGACGTCGGAAGAAATTAGTTGTTTTGGTCACCGATGAACGACATTGGAAGAAATTAGTTGTTCGTGCGTTTGTCGTTGCGACTGTCTAGTGGACTATCCTTTCGACGGATAGAGGCTTCAACCATTGATGCTCCGATCACTGACACTTAATGTTTAGAGCTCCGATTCGCTGATAGGTTTGTGGACCGCGGACACCATAGTGGATCTGTTGACCGTCGTTGTGGAAGACTATGGGACTAACCGTTTGATGAGGGAGTGGTTAGTTGCTCCGACCGTTGATGCCGTAGTGGATAGAACTTCTAACAACCGATGGAGTATTAGGGTCTATAAAACCCACAGTGGGATCGCTATCCATCGTTGCGGCCGCCTAAGGAACTATTCCCTCGATGCACAGTGCATCTGATTGTCGATATGTAACAAACCTTGGCCTCACCGATAAATGGTCCGGAAGGCTCACATCGAAAAAATATAGTCGATGGAATCGCTGATACGGCGGAAAATTATTGTTGATAGGGCCGCTGATGAGTGCCAGAGAAATTTGTTGCTTAGGTCGCCGAAGTGTTGAAATTTTTGATGGGATGAGACCCGATTTGGCAAAGAAATTTTGGGGGTTTTAAGTGGGATTTTTCAGAGATTTCAGTGGTTTTTCAGTGAAATTCTCAGCAGTCTTTCAACAGCTTCAGGGCTGAAAAGGAAGAAAAATACTAGGTGGCTGAAGTTAACAATTGAGACCAAAATATAGTTGTGTGTTTTGCCTAAATTTGATGAAAATCATCATTTTAGAAGTGATGTGGTTTTCACACTCTAGGTCAGAATGAAGCATGTGGATAGGCATTGGAAATATTATCTAGCAGGGAACAAGGAAGAATCACTATAATTTGAATGCGGAGCATCAAAGTACTAGTGATTGCTTGAAAAAGAAATGTACTGCTGTCAATATGGACAAATATAGGAATTGCATGCCTAGAGGTAGCAAGGACTATGAAGTCAAACCAACTGTTGTGTGGAAGAGGAGCTCCATGCAAAGATGCGGAGTTTGAAAAGGGAAAATTCCTTAAACCCTGTCTTGCTAATTATAATTACATTTTATGAGTTTCGTACATAAAATGTATGGGGATATGCCTTGTATGCATAGGATATTACATGTTGATAAGAGTAGTGAGAATTATACATTTATAATGAACCACTAATGGTAAATATTGCATTGGTGTTGGCATTAGTAGAAAAACCATTGACAACCTGGGAATGGTTGAATATGTTGCTGATGCTGATGAATGTGACTAGAAACCCTATGAAGAAAGGGATAAGGCAACAAAACCAGGATCAAAAGTTGGTGAGCAACTTATGTAATCTCCTGCAAGAGACCAACCAAACTGGTAATGTCAAGGGTGTAAGTAGGACCCATGAAGGTAAGGGTTTAATTATGACAATTGCATGGAGTGGTAAAATCAAGAGATCTCATACCATGTGGTTATTTAAAACTTATACTACATTCATACAGAAATGTATCATGCCTATATATGCTGTTATGAGGTTAGTAGCCCAAATAAAGTAAGTACTGATGGTCTTGATTATAGTAATGCATCCTTTATGAAGTAGTCATGGTTAGGCCATGCATTGTATGTTTGAATGCATAAGTATTCCTGAATCAATGCAAAGTAGCATTGAGTGGATATACATTAAAAGATTTTATAATCTTGTAGTTATGCATTGAATGGATGCATATGAAAAGTATGAGTAAATGTTGTAGATATGCATACATAAGTATGGGTGCAAATGTTGTGATGCGTTGGATGAATGCATTGAGATGGTGCATGCGTTATTATGGATAACTAATGGCTGAAATGGTGAATTGATGAAAATTATGGAACCATTTCAAGATCTGTTATGAACGCAGGATAGTAAGTGCATGAAGAGGGTAGTCATGATCGATTGGCTACCGGAAATGCTCTATGGAAGGGCAAGGTGGTACAATGATACGCTTGTGAAGTAAGGAGTATCTAAACAATTCATTTCGATTGCATAAATGATGTGACTATACCTTGCAATTTTAGTATGATAATGATTGCGTGAAGTAAATGAGTTTTGGTAATATTGATGTGCTAACAGCTGGAAGTATTTGAATTCTAGGATTTTGAAAATGCTTCAGTAATTGTTGCAGCAATGAAAGAGTTATATGCCTCAAGACTTACCAAGTGTTTGGCTGATTGAAGTTCAGATTTCAGGTAGATTGTTTGGAGCATGGCAATGTGGGTAAGACCATGACAAATGCTGAAATCTACCATGTGAAAGAGACAAACCTCATGAGAAGAGTCTCATGGCTGTGAAAATAGTTTGTATGCATAATGAGTTGTCAATTTGAATTTGTAAATTTCGGATTTGAGAAATTACTGACAACTACTAATCACTATTGGCTTGCATAGAATTGTGTTAGGAGGACGCATTGTAAGTGGGTGTTCATGTTATGCTAGTAAGCATAAAATTATAATGGGTATAGTGGTGCTTCTTACAAAACACCCACAAATGAGGATCACCTCATTGCCAAGCAAATCAATTTCTGTAGTAGACAGAGTTGCAAATTTACATCGAATTTAATTACTAATGTCATTGCTTGGTTATGGAACAATCAATTTGGATTGTATTATCAGATAATGATTGATTGTTTGGCTACTTAATGAATGTTCCAGGGGTACACATTGCAGGAAGACCATGTGTGATGGCCTAAAGGAGCCAAACTTCATGGGGAGGTTTTCCCCTATCTTGGAAATGGGTTTCGGGTGAAAATCCATTGGACAATTTGGGAATGTCTCATCTGCACTACATGTTTGGTAAGCAACATGAGTGAGATGGTATAGATTATGTCGATAAGAAATGTGTGGATATGAAATGTAAAAAGGAGTTGGGATGGAAAACTGAAGGACTGTCAACTCAAAGAAGGGAGTCCCCATTCCTCCTTAATGAAGGAATACTGCCTCGACAAATGGATAAGTGTTGTATGACCCTAGCTAATGATATGCATGTCAAATTGTTAAATTCAATATGCAGAGCATGTTTTGCTTTTATTTCCATTATGGCAGATTGCTTGAGTATGAATAGGGCCTACATGGCACACATCGGAAAGGGGTGCACACTTTCCCGATGTCGGAACATGAAAGGGTTTTCAATATTGATTACACCCTAGGGAGTGGACGCACTCCTGGTGTCTCAATACTTGATAGTGAATGATATGAAATATGATTACAGTTTT
>LPNX010882568.1:0-69612 GCA_001517045.1 Pseudotsuga menziesii
CAGGAGTCATATGAGTCGGATCCAAGTCAAGGAACAGTCCAAAAGGATTTGGATTTATGCACACATCCCGATGTACGCGACTATCGAGGGAATATCCGCCTATGTACGCGGTTATCGGGGAAAAAGCCGCGTATATCAATATTATAATGTTTTTTGGGGATGATCAAGGTAACATCAAAAGATATAAAGTGGTCCAAAGGGGCTAATGAGTCTGCAGCGGGACAAGGGAAGGCCATACAATGTGTGATTCACCTAGTGTGGTGAAATCCGCTATAACAGTCGGTAGAGAAAAGACAAAGGAAGGAAAAATTCGTAAAATTCGTCTAAGTGTCGAATTCATCGGCCTTTGGTGGAACTCAGACGATGGAATCTCCAATGAATATTGGAAAGGTCTAGCTATTCGTGCACCCACCATTGTGGCCAGATAGTGGACTATCCTTCCGATGGATAGAGTCCCTGATCATCGGTGCCGTAACAAATAGATGTTCTGATAGACGATGCGACGACAAAAAATAGAAGACGGTTGAGCCGATGAAGCGGCAGAAAGATGGTTAAGGAAGAAATTTCAGAATTTTTTTCTAAGTATGGGAATTGTCGGGTGTCGGTGAAACTTAGTGGATGTGGGAGCCACAGTTTCAGTGGAGATCAGTTGAAGACCGCCAAAATGCCTGCTCAAGGCAGTTGAGGAAACATTCGATATTGTTACCTTCAGCATCGACAAATTTTAGTCGTTCGGACTGCCGATGTTGTCGGTGGAAATTAGTTGTTGGGTTCACCGACATGGAAGGAAGAGGAAAATTTTTAGAATTTTGTTAAAGTGTTGGAAACCATCAGCCATCAGAAAAATTTAGGCGATGAGACCGCCGATGGAATTCATTGAAGTATTATAGATGATGATATCGAAAAATGCTGAATATTCGTTCGACGCTGTTGCAAAAGCATAGATAACTAGCCGCCCGATGCACAGTCCACCCCACCACCAATGTGATGGTTAGTTGGTTTCCTCACCGATACGGTAAGGCTTAATGGTCCTCATCACTGATATAGTTCAGAGTGTTAGACCCCTACAAGCATGACACAGCAGAGGAAATTAGGCAAACAAGCTGCAGAGAAAGTTAGCGGATCTGGTCGCCGAAACGCTGGAAGGTTAGATGATTATGGACCCAATGAACAGTCCTTGGAATCATCGATGTCGTTCAGAAGGCCTACTTCAGAAAAATATATTTGAGGAGACCACTGATATAGCAAAACTCATAGCTGATAGGGTCGTCTATGAGCGTCGGAGCAGTGTAGTCATCTTGGCCACCGAAGAGTCGGAAGACTAGTCCACTAAGGATCTGAAATGTCGGAAACTTAGTTGGGAAGGGACCCGATAGGGAGAAAGAAAATTTCTGAAAAGGAAGAAAACTTCAGGTGGCTTAAGTTCACATTTCAAACCAAAATTCAGTGGTGTGTTTTTCCATCATTTTTGAATTGATGTGGTTTTCACACACGAGGTCAGAATGAAGCATGGGGATAGGCGTTGGAAAGATTACCCAATAGGGAACAAGGGAGAGTCACCATAATTTGAGTGAGGAGTAGAAAAGTGCTCGTGATTGCTTGAAAGAGAAATGTGTTGCTGTCAATATGGGCAAATCCAGGAATTGCATGCCTAGAGGTAGCAAGACCATGAAGTCAAACCAGCTGTTGTGTGGAAAATGAGTTCCATGCAGGGATGAGGGACTTGAAAATGGAAATTTCCTTAAACCCTGTCTTGATAATTATGATTCTAAGTTTTATACATGAAATGTATGTAGATATGCCTTGCATACATAAGATATTACATGTTGGTAAGAATAGTAAGAATTATGGATTTATAATGAGCTACTAATGATAATTATTGCATTGGTATTGACATTAGTGGAACAACCAATGACAACATGGACATGGTTGAGTATGTTGATGATGCTGATGAATGTGACCAGCAACCCTATGAAGAAAGGGATAAGGCAACAGGTCCAGAATCAAAAGTTGGTGAGCAAATTCTGCAATCTCCTACAAAGGACCAACCAAACTAGTAATGTCAAGGGTGTAAGTAGGACCCATGAAAGTAAGAGTTTAATTATGACAATTGCCTGGAGTGGTAAAAGCAAGAGGTCTCATACCATATGGGTATTTTAATTTTATACTGCATTCATATAGAAATATGTTATGCCTATATTATGTTGTTATGAGCTTAGTAGCCCAAGGAAAGTAAGCACTGATGATCTTGATTATAGTCATGCGTCCTATACGAAGTAATCATGGTTAGGCCATGCATGGTATGCTTGAATGCATAGTATTCCTGAATCAATGCAAGGTAGCATTAAGTGGGTATGCATTAAAATAATTTATAAATCTTGTAGTTATGCATTGAATGGATGCATATGAAAAGTATGAGTGAGTGTTGTAGATAGGCATACATAAGTATGGGTGCAACTGTTGCGATGCGATGCATGAATACATAGAGATAGTGCATGAGTTATTATGAATAACTAATGGATGAAATGATGAATTGATGACAATTTGGAACCATTTCAAGATCTGTTATGAATGCAGGATAGTAAGTGCATGAAGAGGGTAGTCATGATCAATTGGTTGCCGGAAATGCTCTAGGGAAGAGCAAGGTGGTACAAATGATACGCTTGTGAAGTAAGGAGTATCTAAACATTTCATTTAATTGTATAAATGATGTGACCACACCTTGTAATTTAAAGTATGATAATGATTGCGTGGAGTAAATGAGTTTTGGTAATATTAATGTGATAAACAGTTGGAAGTATTTGAATTTATAAATTCTGAAAATGCTTCAGTGATTGTTGTAGCAATGAAAAGGTTATATGCATCAAGACTTACCAAGTGTTTGGCTGATTCAAGTTCAGGTTTTAGGTAGATTGTTTAGAGCATGGCAATGAGAGTAAGACCATGAAAAATTCTGAATCTACCATGTGAAAGAGCCAAACCTTATGAGAAGAGTCTCATGGCTGTAAAAATAGTTGTACGCATAATGGGTTGTTAAATTTGAATTGTGAATTTCGGATTTAAGAAGTTGCTGACAACTACTAATCACTATTGGCTTGCATAAGATTGTGTCAGGAGGACGCATTGTAAGTGGGTATTTATGTTATGCTAGTAAGCATAAAATTATAATGGGCATAGTGGTTCTGCTTACAAAAGACCCATAATTAAGGATCACCTCATTGCCAAGCAAATCAATTTCTATAGTAAACAGAGTTGCAAATTCTCATTGAATTTAATTACTGATGTCATTGCTTGGTTATGGAACAATCGAATTTGGATTGTGTTATCAGATAATGATTGACTGTTTGGCTATTTGATGAATGTTCTAGGGGTATACACTGAAGGAAGAACATGTGTGATGGCCTGTAGAAGCCAAACTTCATGGGAAGGTTTTCCGTTATCTTGGAAATGGGTTTCGGGTGAAATTCCATTGGACATTTTGGGAATGTCTCATCTGCACTACATGTTTGGTAAGAAACATGAGTGAGGTGGTATAGGTTATGTCGGTAAGACATGTGTGGATACGAAGTGTAAAGAGGAATTGGGATGGAAAACTGAGGGACTGTTAACTCAGAGAAGGGAGCCCCCATTCCTCCTTAACGAAGGAATAATGCATCGGCAAATAGATAAGTGTTCTGTAACCCTAGCTAAGAATATGCATGTCAAATTGTTGAATTCAATATGCAGAACATGTTTTGATTTTATTTCCATTATGACCGATTGCTTGAGTATGAATAGGGCCTACATGGTACACACCGGAAAAGGGTGCACACTTTTTCGATGTTGGATCATGAAAGGGTTTTTCAATATTGATTACACCCTAGGGAGTGGACGCACTCCTGGTGTCTCTATATTGATAGTGAATGATGTGAAATGTGGTTATGGTTTTAGAACAATAATGCTAACGGATATGATTATATTGCTTGTGTTGTCAAGCTAAACAGATGTAGTCTGGTATTGTACACCAGATGGGCAATGGCTTGAGCTCATCCTACCTTCTACTAAAGAGCACAGAGAAGGAGACATTCCTGAGGGACTGCCAACTTAGAGAAGGGAGTGGTCTCCTGTGTGATATGGGGTAGTGAGACATTGCTGAGGGACTAACAACTCAGAGAAGGGAATGGTCTCTTGTGTGATATAGGGTAGTGGAATTAGAGCTCACTACTGGAAATGGAACCTGTAAATGGTCGTTTATTGTTGATATAAGTGCATTGTTGATATAAGTGTATTGTTGATATAAGTGCAGGTGATTTGTTGACGGTCTGATAAACCCAACTTAAGGTTGGCTTGACTGTTCCTGATATATGTATAAAAGGATGTTGTGAAGTAGCCTACGTGGTGGCCTAACATCCAAGTCCATAGGCGATCCCAAGGCTTGCAAAGCGAAGCAGGATCCTGTGGACCAACGAGGAAATGCACAATATAGACAAGTATTGAATTATTTGCAATTTATTACTTATGAATATACATATGTATATGATTTGGTTATGATATTTAAGCTCTTGTTTAAGTGATAAACTGATGAGAATAAACTAAACATGTGAATTTATTCAATGTCTGAATATAGGTATCGCTGGAAGCAAGGACTATGAGAGCATCCTAGGGGTGCATGTGAACATGTGACTATCCTGAAGAGCTTAGAATGAGCAGTAATGAAAAAGGTGCTAGTGAGACTGTGAAGTTCCTAGTAGCCGAGACAAACCATGTGGGGAGGCTCCATGGTTGAGAGGTCTGAAATAGACTGAAGACACTAAGTGTCATGACCAAGAGGGATTGGTCCAGCATTCACGGTGAAGTGAAAGAGGCTGAGAGCATGAAAAGCCACAGCGGTGGTGTAGGTTCCAGGATGGAACAAAACAAAGAGGGGAAAAACTCTTGCTGCTCTCTCTTGTCTTTTGATTATATATATATCTATATATATTTATGCGTTGTGGAAAAAAAAGATTGTTGAATGCATGTATGACTGAAAATGGAATGTGTGTATTTGCTTAAAGTAAATTGTGAATGCTGGAATAATTAATTCCCTGCCCAAGAATGGACATGAATGAGCTCATGTTCCTGTTGGGAAGGCATGAAAAACATGAAAGTCTCCTTGATGAGACATGGACTGTCATGCCAATTGGGCAATTAATTGACTGATATTTAATTCCTATATTATGCTTGTTCTAACAGAATTTCAATGATGCATTTTATAGGTGAGAAAGGTGAAATCCAATGGTGTACATTGATCATGGCAATAGACCAAAAGTAGGTGGACTTGGCTGGAAGTCTCCTTCACACGATTTCCAGGACCCAAGAGAATCTTGGAGGGATGCTCAAGATACAGAAAAGGTAGAATGAGATGAACCACCATATTTTGCAAGACTCTATTGGTTTGCAAAAGGAGGTAAAAATCCTTCTGGGAGAAATCTATAAAGGCAAGGAAAGTGGACCAATGATGGAACATTCGTCCAAGCAATCCGTTAAGAAATGGTCTAGGCATGAAGACTCAAAGGAAATTGAGCAGGGAAAGATGAGGCAGCTAGCAAAATGTTGGGAATGTAGAGGACATCACTTACGCCGGGACTGCCAAACAAGGGAACATTAAGAGGGCAGCGGCCACAAAGTTCCTAGACTTAAAGATAAGCCAAGAGCTGAGAACCAGCAAGAGAAGTACATGGAAGCCGAGGGGCTTGGTCCTGAATGTTCAAAGTAAAAAAAACTGAACATGGGACAGATCCGCAAATTTTTTGAAATTTTGGATGTGCAAATTGTATATGTATTCCTATGTATTGGAACAACGAGGACGGTGTTATTCCAAGGGGGAGGGGATTGTAATACCCCCGGTTTTGACCTCGGATGCATTAAAAGGTACATGATGTATATATTGTAATTAATCATGTTGTGGAGCTAAAGGAAAAATCCCCACCATCGATTTGGTTGTGTTATGTTTCGGCAATTGGGATCATTGCTGATGGTTTATCGTGCTATCTGGCACATAATGGTTTTGGCATCATGTAAACATGCATGTTAATTAAAATAAACCTATAGCCAGCTACGACGGTGCAACATTGAATGAAAAGGGCATGATTCCTAAGGTCAAGGGGGGGGTTGTCTAACCCATGGGGGCCATTGGGAGTTTTCCATGTGTTGGCCACCCATTTAAACCTTTGTTGTTTGTTTAGTTGAGAGCAGTTATGGCTGGGGAGTAGTGGGTGGCAGGACTGCTAGTCTTTGCCCCATGTACACTCTACTAGCGAGCTCACTCTTCCTCACACGGGGAAAATGGAACGGTCACCACTCTCTCCACTCTTCCACGATAGAGGGTTGTCTTCATGTGCAGGCATGAGATCTCTGTGGTTACCCTCACGTAGGCAGTCAGATGGTTCCCCACTTTTTTTTTGGATGACTTTTGTTTGTTTAGATTTTTCCTCATCACTTTGTTCTTCCTCCCTCAGTGAGTCATTCTGTTCACTCTCCTCATGATTTCCCCATCGTTTTTCTGAATCCTCACACACAGGCTATAAATGGGATGGTTTTCCTCATGTAGGGGTTGGGGACTGTGATCTCACATGACGAGCTAAAAGGTTGGCCTGAGAGGCACGATTCTGCTGTGTGTATTCTTCCCTGTCCCTCATGATTTCCCCATCATTTTGCTGAATCCTCATGCACATGATGGAAATGGGATGGTTTTACTCATGCAGGGGCTGGGGACTGTGATCTCACATGACGAGCTAAAAGGTTGGCCTGAGAGGCACGATTCTGCTGTGTGTATGCTTCCTTTTCAATGCTGGGAATCTGTCTTCTTCCCCTCTGTGGACTGTGTAAGGTTCTCGTCATTTCCTTATAATATTGTGGTCTACATTTATGTCTTTCCTTTGTACATGATTGAGAATCAGACTTCTCCCCTATTTTGGGACTGTGTAATGTTGCCATCGTTTTCATTGTGAGTTTGGGGCTGTTGTCTTCCCCCTGATTTTTGGTTGCTTCTTGATTGCTAAGGTTGCAAACGTCTTTTGGGATTATTGCTGAGTTATTTTGGCCATGCTAGGGCCAAGAAGAACTCTGAAGTGTTGTTTGACCTGCACTATATTTCACCTTCTCGTTTGGGGTTGTCACCCTGTTGTCTTCACCTCCTTCACAGAGCTGTGAACTTTTGTTTTATTGCGGTATGTATTGGTTGGTCTTCGTACTATTGAGAATAGGATTAGAGGCTGGGTATGCTTGAGAAACTGGTGTTTGGAGCCACTCAGATAGAGTGAGACTGCTAGCTTTCTTCTCCACAACCCTAGAATATTGAAAGGGAAGTCAGGACATGAGGGACTGTGAAACAGAGAAAGGACTGATTCCTGGTGTTGGGTGTGTGGATGTCTTAGAGGTCAGGGTTAACTCTTGGGTAGGTGTCTTTAACTTTCTATTCAGACCACCAACTTAGCATTTAGCCTTTCCTAGCTCCTTGATGGCCTGTTAAACCCTACTGTGTGGGATTGGCTGATTTGTGTACCTTGGCTATGTGTAAGCCTAATTTGACCCTTATTCCTTGAGGAATCATGCCCAGCTCAGGGGTGGCAGTGTTGCTGAGAGATTGATGAGCACGCTGGCCTATGGTTGGGTGGAACGTTGCAGCGACATAGCTGGTTGTGGGATGAATCCTGTTTAAGATAAGTATTCTTGACTATTTCGTCTCTACATTTATATTACTGATTAATGAATATAATGAACATGTGGCATGCTTGATTGAATGTATGTTTGCTTCCGCTATGTATATGAAAGATTATGCATCTTAGTATGTTTTATGTTTTAAGAATTTTATTTCAGCATTATATGCCTGTTCATGTTCATGGGGCTATTTTTCCTGTATGTTTGGTGATAGTAGCATCCTCTTCACTGGTTTGAGGGCCGGGGATGTGACAGCAGGAGTACTCATCAATGAAAGAGGTATAGTAAACATACCCGCTTAATGAATTTGTTTGTATTGGCCCGCATATATTTGAATGGATAATATCTAAGATCCCTTTTTATTTTTTGTCACTCTTTGGATAGGGATTCTTAGTATTCTTTCCTTTTGCACACCCTTTGCATACACCTTCATGTTCTATCTGAATTTCTGGTAGGCCAGTCACAACCTTACTTACAAATGTAAGAGCTTTGTAATGAACATGAGCAAGCTTTCTGTACCAAAGCTCACATGGATTTATTGTACTAGTTTCTAAAGCTGAGTCTATATGTCCCTTCAGTTTGTAGAGTTCTCCTTCTTCAATTCCAATTTATACTACATCATCTATGGTCTTTCCTTTTGACCACATGAGGACTTTTCCATCTATGAAGACAACTATGAATCCTCTCTCTTCCAAAGCTGAAATAGACAGGAGGTTCTTCTTTAATCTAAGGACATAGAGGACATCCTTCATCTTCATGGATTTTCCAGAGTCCAACTTATAGGATACTTATCCCATTCCTTTAATGGGATATTGGGAGTCATATCCAAGCATTACCTTGTGAGGAGAATCCTTTTGTACAAGGCATGATAGTGATTCCTTCTAACCTGTCATGTGCTTGGTGTTAATTTTTCATCATATAAGCTAGCATTATGATCTTAGGATCTTTTCACTGAGAGAATAACAAGCACAACAATAAAACATAAGCACATCACAAGAGACAAGAGACACAAAGAGTTTTTCCTCGGGGAAACCATAAAGGAGAAAACTCCACAACTTCCTCATAGATAGAATCAGCACCAAAACAGTAAAACCATAAAACAACTAGATGATCTCCTGACAGTAGCAGTCTCTCTCTCTCACACTAAGAGAGCTTCTCCTCTCTCACTCATGCGCCCCAATGAGTGAGTGTGAGTGTTGCAAGTGAGATAAATAGAGAGGATCATTCTCTATTTATATTCTTTCATTCACTTGAAGTGTACTCCATCATGTCGGCCTCACTTAACAATTACTTACTAGAGTCGACATCTCTAGGAGTGTCTAATAACCCTAGTTCCCCACCACTTGTGGGGACTATGCCTCCTCCGACCAATAGGAGGGTAACCCAATGGTGGGGACTATTTCCCCGACTTACAATGAATCACCTAGGGTCGACTTCACTAGGATAGTCTAATAACCCAAGGGCCCCATAACTGTGGGGACTTTAACCCTTGACCAATAGGAGGGTTACCCATAATGACTTGACATGACTTTCTCATTATAGAAACTTCCCAGAATAAACATCAGGGTATGAAAAGACTCAAATACATTACAATACATCCTGGAATAAACATCGGGTTACAATACATAAGAAATACAGATGAATACATTCCGAAGTTACAATTACATCAACACTTGGATGCACCACTATCTACTAACCAGGTTTCATTTCCTGGTGAGACTGATTCTGTTAGGGAAGAGATCAGTACATATTCTTCACTGGATTCTTCATACTTCTTTGCTTCCTCTTCTACTTCTTGACCACTGTCTTCAGCAGCATGAGCTTGGAATATTTTAATCTTTTTAACTCTTTATGCTTTCATGGGATAGTTGATGGCAATGTGTCGCATATTGTGACAAGTGAAGCACTCATAATTTGAGAATTATTTCTTTGGTCTTTTGAACCCTTGAGTCTTGTGAGGATGAACATGCCTCTTCCTTTTGTGCTTACCTTTGGCATGGGCTATTAAGGATTTAGCTTCATTATCATTTAGCTTCACTTCTATAACTAAGATTATTTCTTCTTCTTGGACACAATATTCCCATATCTTTCTGACTTTGGTTAGTTTCCTTCTTGAGTAGATTCCTCAGATAAAATCTTCCCAATCTCTTGGAAGACCATTTAGGGTGGTCATCACTATTTTTTCTTCTTCTACTATATTTTCAATGGCTTGTAGTTGTTCTCTGATTTGAGCCGCTCTTGAGAAATATGATTGCATAGTCTCTGACATTTGAGTCTTTACAGTTTTGAGGTGATTCCTCAGAGTCATCTTCCTGTTGATGTTTCTCCCGTCAAGTAGACTGGAGAGGGAATCAAACATTTCTTTTGGAGTTTCCCTTGATGACACTTAAGGAATGAAGTTATCCTTGATGGAATCAACTATGATCCTTTTGGCTATTATCATGTCCTTCTTATGCTTGGACTTAGATTCCTCCTCTTATGGTTATTTTACTTCCTCCTTCACAAATTGGTTTAGATCATTCTCTTGCAGGATGAGCATGATCATATACTTCCATGCTCTGAAGTTGTTTGCTCCTTCAATATTTTCATCTAGCTTGGTATTCTTAGTAATCTTCAATAGAATGAGAACTTCAAATGGAATAGGGAGGAAGAGTACTTAATTGAAGAAAATAGCTTCTGGCGGATCTCCTTCTGAAAGACCTAGGGTTTGATGTAGAAACCCTAATTTCTCAACTGGAAACCATAATAGGGTTGAGAGGTGGAAAATATGTGCCCTCCTAAGGTGAGGTAGACTGTATCTTCCTTTTTCTAATATTGATGATGAAACTGTGGGAAAATTGAAACCCTAGCTTGTCCTGACAGCCATAAGAGGTCCAAAATTGAAAGATCTTGAAATTCAGTTCTGTCACCACAGAAAGATGCTCCCTTTAGAGGAAAGTTGGATGAGCCCTATTTCCTAGTTGGAATTTCAAGGGATTTGTTAAGAACAACAAACCCTAGCTTTGTAGTGTCTCCTTTTAGGGTGGCTCTGATACCATGTTAAAATTCTTTATAATTGTCTAGATGATATCTTAAAACAATTTTCAACTAGAATATCACTGAAAGAACAACATGCACAAAAACATAAGAACGTAAGAACATTGAGATTTTCCTCGAGAAAACCACAAGGGAAAAAACCCCGCAAAACTTCTTGAGTATAGAACTCAACCAGTGCATTGTAGAACCTAGACAACAATTGCTTCCTTCTTCTTCGTGCGCTACTGTTTCTCTCTCTTGCTAAAACTAGCTTGAGTGACTGAGTACAAATGAAGGGGAGTGCCTCCCTATTTATATTCTTCTGTTGACTTGAACTCTAACTTGGTGGGGCCGACTTGTCCAATTGGACATTAAAAATAACATTTATTATATTGATACTTGGGTACGAATGACCCGACTTACATTAGGATGTTTACATTACATCATTCAATGACTCTAACAAGACCAAACTCATCTCCAATAGTAGGAATGCAATATAACTAGAATATATTCCAAAGTTACATTATTTTAAAAACTACAAGCTGGAATATCCTCACAAACTATATCTTCAATAGAGTGATGAAATCCCAGTCAGACAATACGAAATGGAAGAACAATACATGCTAAGAGAATCCCACTATCGAGAAGGACCTCTGGGTAAAAGAGCTCTGGAAGAATGGCAACTAGGCTACCTCGTTCATGAAATGTCTATTTGGTTTACTCGCGCTCAAGACCTTTGGGCCTCGACCCCCGGCTGGGCGATACAAGGAGGACTGCGAAGGTTTAGCCTTTGGTGCAAGATGGGGTGTAGTATTCCACCCCGACTTTCGGAAACCCTCCATTTGTGACTTACTCCTACAGAGCAGGGGGCCTCCTGACAAATTGGTGGTGATCATGTCAAAAAGTACAAGAGGATTTTGGTCCCTAATGGACAACAACTATGTCTTAAGATGTAAGTGACATAGGGGTGTTGTTTGGATGCTTATCCCCAAAGTCCTAACTTAGCTACAATATTGTTTTGTCCTCAAATGAGGTTACAATGTTGGTTGTATTAAGTAATTTTTAAGGCTTTCTTGGGGTCATGAACCAATATTTTCACTTATATGGTATGAAATATGCGCAATTGATGAGTGTACAAAACCACAATCCACATCAAAGATGTTCCAATATCACTACCGAGGTGCCAAATATAATGCAGATAAAAACAATAAATATGATGCAACATAAATGTTTCTTCCAGAAATAAAATGTACTTGAACTAGATGAGTAGTAAAAGGAACTAATCAAATGTAGGAAACATGCATGGGGTCTCAACCATAAAGCTCAACTAGAACGACTCATAAACCAGGTAAATGGGATTTCAAGACATGCCAAGGGATTGCAAAAGATCAAATATGGATAGAAAACAGGTCGAAACAAGGGTTTAACACAGACATGGGTATGAAACAGAGATATGAAGCATAAAAACAAATTGAAAATCAACAGGTCATGTTACCACCTAAGTTGTACTTAGTGGTTTTTTATCAAGTGAACGTGGTGAACCGGACAAGGATAACTTGTTCGGACTTCAAAAGACCTTCAGTCTTACTTCTGGGAAGCTTTGTTGTACTATATCACATGTTCAAACCCCATGGGGGAATTGTAATAAATGTTCTAGCGTGATAGTGTATGTAAAATATTTGGTCTCTCAGACTTTATTTGTCAATCCGATCAGCCCAGGGTGTTTTCTCCCTTCGTTATTATTGGTTGTTGAATAAACGACTGATAATTTCTGAGTTTTTCACTCCATACTCCAAAGTTGGGGTGGTCGGCTTGGCATTTAGGACTATTGAGGTTATTAGAGTCTATGTGTCAATGTATAAACATGCTAGGCATCATGGTTGAGTCATATGAACATGTCTAAGTCCCCCTAGGTTTTTTCAACTTTTTTATTTTTTTAATTTTTTCAGTGTTTTTTATTAAAATTTAATTTTTCCAAAACTTAGGCTATTTTTTAATAGTTTAATTGGAAAAATTGATTTTGTAATAAAAGTGGGCCAAATAATCAGTTTCAGTCATGTAGGTTCTCATTTTCAATCTAAGAGCACCATGTAAACCCATGGACCCACGATTTCATAGTTTTGAGTGATTTTCCATCACTCAGGTTAGAAAGCCCCAAAAATCAATTATTGATTATTTTAATTAATAAGTTGATGAATAATGGAGCAAATCCAGAATCATAGATCAATGGATTCTCAGCCGATTTGATTGAAATCAGTCAGATCTGAACCATATTGACTGTATCTGACAAATCCTTGACTGAAGGAGGTGATCAAATCAGATCCAGAGTTGATATTCAACATCCTTTATGGGGAATTTCGCCCTCCCTCTCTCCTCCACACGTTTTGGCTCATCTGGATGAATTTTGGTGGATGCTTCATTAAACAGGTTAAGGTGTTTGTCGGATCAGCTCTCTGATTGACAATTGCACTCAGTGAGACTCAGACTTGGCTCAGCTCAGCTTCAGATCTGCATTGATTGACTCTCCATTAGCTGATTTGGTCTTTCTCCTTGGGATTTGTGCCCCCCATGGGCTGGATCTCCTAGTTTTTGTATATATCCAAGCATAAGCCTCCTCTTCCAAGCTAGTTAGAACTGGGATTGAGGTGCTGCTGCTATTGTACTATTGTTATTGTTCATTTGAAATAAAGAGAAGCTTTGGAGGCAAGACGGTGTTGTGCCATTGTATGTGTGGATGATCATTTCCATTTTTTTACTGAGGTAACCTATATCTGTGTTCATAATTTGCTAGTTGCTTGTGGATTCGTTGCTAAGATTGATAATAAGGTTATTATAATCTTGATAGGAAAGGTGATTTTCAATAAGTTTATTGGCCATTTCTTTCCTTTGATGCATGTTTAGAGATCTAGATTTAGCATGTTCTATAAGCTTATATGCATGTGATTATGAATCTCTGTGTATGTACTAATCGGATCTCACAAGTTTTTCGGCAAGTTTTTTGATTTCAGCTAAGCTGCAGGTTCCTAGATTGGAGAGGACCCTGATCTAGTTTGCTTCTTCACTCTATCCAAAACCTTCCAAAGGCATAGTCCCTCGACATTCCACCTGAAAGCTCCACTGTGGATCTTCAAGGCTACCAGCATTTCTCTCCTCCTCTTCCTCCCTCAAAATCAACTATTTTACTCGGTTACTTTGTTCATAGATTTGATATTGTTTAGATCTATCATCTTAAAAGTAAATTTAACATAGATCCATCTTCTCAAATCCCATAGTCTAGATCTTTCTCTTAAAAGGTTTCATAAGCATTCTGGATCTAGCTTTAGGGAAATCGTCCTTTTTGCATGGAATTTTAATGAAAATTTGTAGCTTGCATGCATTAGATTTCTGTTTTCTGTTATAGAAGATAAATCTAGCAATCAGTGCAAATAATATTGGCTGCCTAAAAGGAAAGCCAAGATCCCAAGGAAATCTGGCTTCCCTTGGTTCCTTTTTTATCTTTTTTAACTAGTTTTTACTTAACATTTTTTGTTAAAAGTAAGCTGACCCAAAGGTACTTTCAAAGTGTTTTTGGGAATGTTTCAGTCTAATAAGCTTGCTGGTTTTTAGCAGGAATAACAGAAAAAATGAGGAGCTGTTGCTCGAAAGTGACTTTTGGGCCTCTAAATCCCCCTAGGGGTCTCCCTTTTTGGCTAAAATCTTTAATTTTCGTACTTTGTAAACTCTTGATTTCATTATATATAAGATTCAAGAGGAATCATATCAGTTTTCTGATATTGTAACTGCTGGTAATAAAAATAATTTTTGAATAGGCTCTTTCGAGCCCATTCCCCATCCCCCCTGGGGGGATTTGCGTCCGTGTCATTTTTTGATTTTCGTTCATATTTTTTCAATCTAGAGTAGTATTAATCTGTAGGGTAGTATAATTTGATATAAAATCAATTCCATATTCCATTTCTATTGGTTTCAAAGTAACTTTAATACTTACCCCATGAGCCTCCTTTTGAGCTGAAAGGTGAAGAAAGGTTCGTGGTAGTCTAATTAGAAAATTGTGGTTTGCTTATATTTTTATGTTTTATTTGCTATCATCATTTGTTTTAGTAACCATAATAAAATCAACCCCTCCTTGAGTCCCCAATTGAGGTCCACTTGGACCGAAAGAGGTTCCTGGAGGGTTTTCTTTTTAACAAGAACATCCATCTCAAAATTTACTAAAATTGACAAGACTCCGGTGTGTATGCTCTGCACTTGGATGTGGTTCATCCGATCATTCAAGCTGTATCAAAATCATTTGAGTGACTAGTATAATTAGGATTCACTTTCCCAAATTGATAAACCATCAGGTAAAAATCCAACACCTAGATCAAACCATTATGGTGGCAAAATACCCAAAGGAAGCGGGAACTTCTGAAAAGTGACCTTGGGGTGCCGATCCTTGTCACACCCTAATGGGTGCATTATGAACAATAGCCCCAGAGACTCCATTCAGCCCACATATTCCTTGCGGGTAGCCGTGAAGGTTTAGTTTTGGACATACTCCAAGTACCCTCGGGTATATCTGGAGTTCACCCCTTCGCCTAATTTTAATCAACTCATATTTCACATTAACTTAAAATGTACCAATAGGCAATTGCAAAACATTCACTCCAAGCACATGCAAGTACATTGACTTTATTTTGACTCCATTTTAAGGCATTGGTTATTTTCTTGCTGTATATATATATTGTGTCTCAGCATTGTGCTTTCGTGCGCTCATTTTGTATCTTGTCATCTATGGTTGTTTTTGGTTAATTTTCAAACTCCTAAGTAATTCATTCAGTTTAACATCACCATACTAAGTAATTATCCTTAGTAACTTAATAGGGTCTACCCCCCTTGGCTTCGTTAGGAGTTGAGCCTAAATGGAGGAGTCAAGAACAAGGTGATAGCCTTGACTCGAGATTTTCCCCCAAGGACACACCGAGTGGCTTGAAGATTTCTGCCACGTGACCCAAGTGCGTGTAAGGCGACAACACTTTTTGGCGCCATTTCTGGGGATAAATATTTTTATTCCCGAGTACGACTTAGCTTAACTTTTTTCTAAACAACTAAAAAGATAAAAACTTTTGATTGATCTTGTCTTTAAAAAACATAAAAATTAAAACTCAATCCATTTGGCGACTCCACTGTCTAACATCCCTTCACGAATTTCTACCCGAAGAAACCGCCGACAATTATTCAATCCTCTCCTTGATCCCGAAAGGTTTATTAGGGAAATATTGAATAGGCAGACTTCTCGTAGAAACCTTGAAAATTTAGGAGACCAATCTCTCTCAGATATCCATCACATATTTGTAGAGAGTCATGTTCACCAATCTCAAGAAATGACAGAATTATTCAAACCCCTTGACTTTTCTCAGATAGCAGGTGCTCCCCATGCCATTCCAAAAGATGCTATCAAGAAGCTCCCCATATTTCAGGGCAATAATGCCATCACTACCAAGTCTCACCTTTGAAAGTTTGAAAAACACCTGGTCAGTTATTGCAATGATGCTGCCCATGACCATGACGATGTCAAAATGAAGCTCTTCGCTTTATCCTTGGAAGATGATGGTGAAGAATGGTACTTCGACCTAGATGATGATTCATATAAAACTCTTAATGAATTCCTATAGGGTTTTAAGAAGAAATGGGGGGAAAAGAAAGAACCAAGACATCTGCTTGCTGCCCTTCATAACATTAAGAAGATGGAGAATGAAACCATGGATGAAGTAAACACTAAGTTCAGGCGTGTGGTTGCGGACCTCCCTAACGAAATCAAGCCAAAGGATGCCTCCATCCTCATATATTACATCGAAGCTTTCACTAGTGATTTGAGGTACCAGTTAAGAGACAAAGAGCCGACCAATCTAAAAACTGCTCAGGAATTGGTCGAGAAAATAGAAAAGAATATGCAGTCTTAAGGAAAATCCAACATTCTAGGAAAACCTAGGGGAAAAACTTCATACAACGAAGAAAATGGAAAAGCATTTGAATTAGAAGAAAAGGGAGCCTCTAAAGATCCCATGGAAAAGGTAACAGACATGATAAAATACTTGGTTACTAGTCAAAACCAACTTATGGCAGATCAGTCTGCACAATTAAATCTTATGCACAATAGAATAATCACAATGGAAAGAAATAATGGACCTAGGAACTTTCAGCCTAGACAGAATCAGATGTATCAAAAGAAGTTTCCTCAACAAGAGCCTAGGATTCCAAACCAGTTAGACTTAGATAACATGGTAGAAGAAGTAATTCCATGCTGTAGACCCTGTGAACAATTCCACCAAGAAAGCACTTGTTATGTTGCAAATCAAGTCATGGAACATGGACTTCCTGAGGTCGATAATCAGGAAACAAATGCAAGTGAACCTGATCATATATACATGGTAGGCTAGGCCTAACCTTTGTCACCATCTAAACAATACAAGCCTGAGGATGAAACCATTGCAGAATCTTATAGTGAAACTTATGATGAAAACTGTAATATACATGATGGGACTACTATGTGTTATCCATATAATGATGACAGTCTGGAAGGTTTACTACCTTGTGACCTTTTCTCTGAAGAAGATGAGTATGAAAATGAGGACAAGTATAGCTTGGAGCATGATACAAGTGACGAAGACTCCCTTATCCCCGACAAAGATGTTGATGAGGAGTCCCGGACATTCATGGAAAATCTAGTCTGTGACATGAATAAAGAGGAAAATAATGAACCGGAAACTTTTGATGGTTTTGTTGATTTTTTTGTCTATGGCATATCTAAAGGAGAGAGCATGGACCATATGGCCTTGGGAAACTTTGATATGAAAAATGAGCATGTAGTTTATCCACATGATCAGTCTGAGCCATATATCAGTATCAGTAATGAAGACAAAGAGAACTCGATATCAGAACCTGATATCAACAATGGGGAATCCATCACATCTAACATAGATGATGGTGATGACTATTGGGATTTTTGTGGATATCTTATTAAGAATCCTATCTATGCTATATCTAGCAAGGGGAGTGTCTATTTAGAAATTTGTGGAAGTCCAATCTACTATACTTCCATAGAGGGAAGCATGGATATGGAGACCTTGGAAAATCCTAGTATGGAAAAGCAGCATTCAAAACTCTTATATGATCATTCAGAGTCATATCACGTAGATCCGCACAAAGGTATCAATAATGAAGACATGGAGAAGCAGTGTTGTGAAAAGACAAATGTGATGCAGTTATTAGAATATCAGTCTCAACTATCATCTTCACATATAGAGTTTCCTCATGACTTGGAGCCTTTTGGGGCTTATACAGTGAATTTTCATCTGGTAAGCCTTGATGATCAATATGATGGTGTAGTTAATCTGCCTCATCATTCTAATTTGTACATCAACCCTATCTAGTCATGGATAGAAGCAACCTGCGCAAGCACTTACCAGTGTGGGAGGAAGTTTGATGACATTATTCATGCCTATGAATTCCCATCCATCCCGCCCCTTCCGGATCATCACGTAGGTTTGCATTTTCTGAATAAAGTATCCTTACTTTGGCTGGTAACCAAAGACAAGGAATTTTTTTTTTATGTTAATAAAATTCTTAGGTGGTTACATTGGATTTTTGATTACACTTAACCCTTTTTATATCATGCTTAGAGTAGGAAAATAAGCTCCTTGAAAAAGAGCATTTACTTTCCACATTTTTTGTTTTGTACTTAGCTATAATCAAACATTTTTGTTTTCATTAGTTAGTTACATTTATTTTGTTTAAATAAATCAGCTTAATGGTTCATTTGGTTTTTTATGTAAAGCTTGTGCTACTAAGGTTTTCTTGCCAAGTTGATATATTTTTACAGGGTGTATAAACCAAAGATTCTGGTGTTCTCGTATCCTCTCCTTGCCCTATGACCAGATCGAACACACGTCCAGTAGTTGGAGCCAGAATGTGACCACCTAAGTTGTACTTAGTGGTTTTTTATCAAGTGAGCCCGGTGAACAGGACACAGATAACTTGTTCGGACTTCAGAAGACCTTCAGTCTTACTTCCGGGAAGCTTTGTTGTACTATATCACATGTTCATAACCCATGGGGGAATTGTAATAAATTTTCTAGCATAATAGTGTCTGTAAAAGACTCGGTCTCTTAGACTTTAATTGTCAATCCGATCAACCCAGGGTGTTTTTTCCCTTGGTTATTATTGGTTGTTGAATAAACGACTGATAATTTTTGAGTTTTTCACTCCATACCTCCAAAGTTGGGGTGGTTGGCTTGGTATTTAGGACTATTGAGGTTATTAGAGTCTATGTGTCAATGTATAAGCATGCTAGGCATCATGGTTGAGTCATATGAACATGTCTAAGTCCCCCTAGGTTTTTTCAACTTTTTTATTTTTTTAATTTTTTCAGTGTTTTTTATTAAAATTTAATTTTTCCAAAACTTAGGCTATTTTTTAATAGTTTAATTGGAAAAATTGATTTTGTAATAAAAGTGGGACAAATAATCAGTTTCAGTCATGTAGGTGCTCATTTTCAAGCTAAGAGCACCATGTAAACCCATGGACCCACTATTTCATAGTTTTGAGTGATTTTCCATCACTCAGGTCAGAAAGCCCCAAAAATCAATTATTGATTATTTTAATTAATAAGTTGATGAATAATGGAGCAAATCCAGAATCATAGATCAATGGATTCTCAGCCGATTTGATTGAATTCAGTCAAATCTGAACCAGATTGACTGGATCTGACAAATCCTTGATTGAAGGAGGTGATCAAATCAGATCCAGAGTTGATCTTCAACATCCTTTATGGGGAATTTTTCCCTCCCTCTCTCCTCCACATGTTTTGGCTCATCTGGATGAGTTTTGATGGATGCTTCACAGGTTGAGGTGTCTGTCATATCAGCTCTCCGATTGACAATTGCACTCAGTGAGACTCAGATCTGGCTCAGTGTAGCTTCAGATCTGCATTGATTGACTCTCCATCAGTTGATTTGGTCTATCTCCTTGGGATTTGTGCCCCCCTGGGCTGGATCTCCTAGTTTTTGTATATATCCAAGCATTTTCCTCCTCTTCCAAGCTAGTTAGAACTAGGATTGAGGTGCTGCTGCTATTGTACTATTGTTATTGTTCATTTGAAATAAAGAGAAGCTTTGGAGGCAAGACGGTGTTGTGCCATTGTATTTGTGGATGATCATTGCCATTTTTTTACTGAGATAACCTGTATATGTGTTCATAATTTGCTAATTGCTTGTGGATTCGTTGCTAAGATTGATAATAAGCTTATTATAAGATTGATAGGAAAGGTGATTTTCAATAAGTTTATTGGCCATCTCTTTCCTTTGATGCATGTTTATAGATCTAGATTCAACATGTTCTATAAGCTTATATGCATGTTATTCCGAATCTCTGTGTATGTACTAATCGGATCTCACAAGTTTTTCGGCAAGTTTTTTGATTTCAGCTGAGCTGCAGGTTCCTAGATTGGAGAGGATGCTGATCTATTTTGCTTCTTCACTCTCTCCAAAACATTCCAAAGGCATAGTCCCTCGAAATTCCACCTGAAAGCTCCACTGTGGATCTTCAAGGCTACTAGCATTTCTCTCCTCCTCTTCCTCCGTCAAAATCAACTATTTTACCCGGTTACTTTGTTCATAGCTTTGATATTGTTTAGATATATCATATTAAAAGTAAATTTAATATAGATCTATATTCTCAAATCCCATAGTCTAGATCTTGCTCTTAAAAGGTTTCATAAGAATTCTAGATCTAGCTTTAGGGAAATCGTCCTTTTTGCATGGAATTTTAATGAAAATTTGTAGCTTGCATGCATCAGATTTCTGTTTTCTGTTATAAAAGATAAATCTAGAAATTAGTGCACATCATATTGGCTGCATAAAAGGAAAGCCAAGATCCCAAGGAAATCTTGCTTTCCTTGGTTCCTTTTTTACCTTTTTTAACTAGTTTTTACTTAGCATTTTTTGGTTAAAAGTAAGCTGACCCAAAGGTACTTTTAGAGTGCTTTTGGGCATATTTCAGTCTAATAAGCTTGCTGGTTTTTAGAAGGAATAACAGAAAAAAGGAGAATCTGCTGCTCAAAAGTGACTTTTGGGCCTCTAAATCCCCCTAGGGGTCTCCCTTTTTGATTGAAATCTTTAATTTTCGTACTTTGTAAGCTCTTGATTTCATTCTATATAAGAATAAAGAGGAATCATATAAGTTTTCTGATATTTTAACCGCTGGTAATAAAAATAATTTTTGAATAGGCTCTTTCGAGCCCATTCCCCATCCCCCCTGGGGGGATTTGCGTCCGTGTCATTTTTTGCTTTTCGTTCATCTTTTTTCAATCTAGGGTAGTATTAATCTGCAGGGTAGTATAATTTGATATAAAATCAATTCCATATTCCATTTCTATTGGTTTCAAAGTAACTTTAATACTTACCCCATGAGCCTCCTTTTGAGCCGAAAGGTGAAGAAAGGTTCGTGGTAGTCTAATTAGAAAATTGTTCTTTGCTTATATTTTTATGTTTCATTTGCTATCATCATTTGTTTCAGTAACCATAATAAAATCAACCCCTCCTTGATTCCCCGATTTATGTCCACTTGGACCGAAAGAGGTTCCTGGAGGGTTTTCTTTTTAACAAGAACATCCATCTCAAAATTTACTAAAATTGACAAGAATCCGGTGTGTATGCTCTGCACTTGGCTATGGTTCATCCGATCATTCAAGTTGTATCAAAATAGTTTGAGTGACTAGTATAATTAGGATTCACTTTCCCAAATTGAAAAACCATCAAGTGAAAATCCAACACCTAGATCAAACCATTACGGTGGAAAAATATCCAAAGGAAGCGGGAACTTCTAAAAAGTGACCTCGGGGCACCGATCTTTGTCACACCCTAACGGGTGCGTTATGAACAATAAACCCATAGAATCCATTCAGCCCACATATTCCTTGCGGGTAGCCGTGAAGGTTTAGTTTTGGACATACTCCAAGTACTCTCGGGTATATCTGGAGTCCACCCCTTCACCTAATTTTAATTTACTCATATTTCACATCAACTTAAAATGTGCCAAGAGGCAATTGCAAAACATTCACTCCAAGCACATGCAGGTGCTGCCACTTTATTTTGACTCCATTTTAAGTCACTGGTTATTTTCTTGCTGTATATATATATTGTGTCTCAGCATTGTGCTTTCGTGGGCTCATTTTGTATCTTGTCATCTATGGTTGTTTTTGGTTAATTTTCAAACTCCTAAGTAATTCATTCAGTTTAACATCACCATACTAAGTAATTAGCCTTAGTAACTTAATAGGGTCTACCCCCCTTGGCTTTGTTAGGAGTTGAGCCTAAACGAAGGAGTTAAGAACAAGATGACATCCTTGACTTGAGACTTGCCCCGAAGGACACACCGAGTGGCTTGAAGATTTCTGCCACATGACCCAGGTGTGTGTAAGGTGGCAATAGGTCAGACCTGTCGACAGAACATGCATGATCACGGTCGCACATAATTGATAAATAGTCACTATCGTGGCCGAAAAATAGTCTATAGATCCAGGTCGCTCAAAACATAGGGTTAAGCATGACGAGTTGCTTGAAATCGAGTCACACTAGAGACTGGGTCTCTCTGGAAGTTAGGATAGGAATGATCTTGGTTTTTAATCCAGATAGGTCTTATCAGGGCCAACGGAGAGACCTAGGTCATTCTTATCAGAAAGAAAGGCATGACTAGGGCATGAATTTTAGGTAAATATATGCGACTCGGCTCGAACATAATTTTTTTATAAAAACAGACCCAATCCAGGCCCGAGGAGGGGGGGAAGAAGACACTGACATAGTAATTGTTTAGATCGGCCGCGAGGGCATCCTATTTGTGATGGATAAGGGAAAAAAAGGAGAACAAACCAATAGCAAAACCATCAAAAGCAAATATCCATATGGATTGACCAAGTGGAGTCACCAAAACTATAGTGGGGATTTCTACCCTACTACATGCAAAAGCACCAACCTTAGCTTGTCCAGAGCATAAGGAAGAGTTCAATGATAACAAAAATAACGATTGAAAAAAATAAAATATTTTTATGGTTTTAACATATATATAAACTATCTAATGCAATAAATACAAGTAAACACACCTCGTTTGCAAAATGGGATACCATAGCCATTCTCAGAAGTGGTTTCACAACTCCATGGGCTGGGTCTCCAATCTCTTCCACAACTGGTTTTCAAGTGAGGGGAATGGATCCAAATGGGTATGGAGTGAAATCAATGTACACCGTAGGGAAATGGTGTGGAAAAATATGGAATAATGGCAGAGAAAGTATCTGATGTGACTGATGGAAAATGGTAAAAGTGATCCAAAATTGTTTTGGGAGATCCTTCAAAATGTATTTATAGTATGGTCTTAGGGTTTTATGAACCTGTTGTAGGAACAATAGATCCCATGTTTTATATAAAACATGAGAGCCCCATTTTTTTGCATGCAAAGGTAACTTTCATCAAATCCTTAAGTAGTTTTGGGGTCCCCATAACTTTTATCATGGTTTCTATGATTTGAATTAGTTAAATTTCTGAAATTTATACATGTTTTGTGTGCTTTTGGTGATTTGCAGAAGGCTATATTTTCTCAAAAATTATGTCCATCCCACATCCCGCATCCCCGCAATCCGCAATGTGGATTGCGGGATCTTGAAGTTTAATATTTGTGATTTTTCCATCTCACATCCTACAACCCGCAATGTGGGATGCAGGAGTGAAAGTGTTTTTATGAGTGCAGTTGTTTATCTCGTAACCCGCATCCCATAATTGTAGGATCGCGGATTGCAGGAAGAAATTTGATTTATAATTTTTTGTTGCATGTTCCCGCAACCCACAATTTGCGAGATGCGAATTGCAGGAAGGGTTAAATAAAATTTGGATATTTTGTGATCCTGCATCCCACATCCCACAATTACAGAATAAGGGTTGTGGGATGATGAGTAAAATTTTGAATCTCTCATTTTGATCCCATACCCTGCAAGTTTTAATATTGATCGTTAATTCATTTTAATCATACGGTCTTAATTTGACCTACGCAATATATATATATAGGCAGGTCTGTTATTTTTTCTTTACCATTTTTACTATTACGAATTACTGTGCTGCGTGGTTTTTCACTGTGATTTTTACCGGAGAACGTTTAACAGTCCCAGTTGATCTCAGGTTGGTTTCTTATTCATTTCTTTGCTTAATATTTTACTGTAGCTTTGTTTGAATTAGTCTTGATTTCTTCCTTATGCATTTAAATAGAGTTTTTCAATTTCCAAAGATGGCTCAAATTACCCGCTATAAAAGCCTTCAAAAGGACATGCTGACGAAAGACCCACACTTTGGTATATTCTCTGACACCAGTGGCAGATTCACTGAAACTTATCAAATTGATTGGTCCAGGGTATACTCAATTTTTGATAATGACAAACTCTCAGACATACAAAATGACTAGTCGGCCTACCAAAGAATTAGGGATTCTGGAATCCACGCCATAGCTTCTAGAACTGCCATCCTTCCTTATAATGATGCGGTCAAATGGATAGTGGAACACACAAACCCTAAACACCGTTCCCTCAATGATAATGCAGGGTATCAGCTAGCTACCTTCTATCCCGAGGTATTTACCAGCGCTTATGGTCTTAAACTGGCTAGAAAAACCCTCAACGTAGAATTTTACCAAGCCTCTAAGACCAGGTTAAATTTTGATGAAATGTTAAAATCTTGGATGAATGAACCTAGTAAGTTCTTGCAGAGGAAAGACGACCTTTATCCTGTCACCTAGTTTAGGGAAATCTATTCTTTACTAGCAGCTATGTTATGTAGACTTTATGTTCTTCCCAATTTCTTTATTTTTAAAGGTGAATGGGCTCCAATAGCTCATCACGTCCTAACTACTGGTGAATATTTCCCATGGGATTCTATCTTGTCACTGGAGCTTAAAATGGCTGTCTAGGATTATCAAAAGGATACTACTGGGAAGAAACCCAATTTCTTCTTTTCATCCTTCGTCATTGACGTATTTAGCACTGAGTTCCAATAACCCAATTTGGGATGGAACTGGACTTTACCAGCCCCTTCGATGCCTATTTACCATTCAGAATTGTGGGATACTAATTATGCATCCAGGTTCTATGATATTTGTGAAAACGTCCTTGGAAAAATTTATTTTTCAATATTCAAAAAGGAATCTCCTGCCTTTTCAGCTGAAGCCAAGACCTTTATTGCTACAATGGGTGACTGTTATGTTGGTGAGTCTTTTTCATATATTATAATTTGGGGTGGAAACACTATTCATATGCTTCCCAATATTTTTCCCGATAGACTGGTCATTAAATAGGTATCTTTCCAGACTATTACTGAAGGGGTTTACAAGAAACTTGTTGGCCCCAAAAGAAAAGTTTGGCCTAAATTCCCTTTGAACCTTGGATCACTGGTCATTCCAACTTCAAATTGGGCTACAGTGCTAAGTGATCATATAGTTTCCTTGAATCTTGGCTTTTATAGCTAAAGAAAACATGATCCCAAAGGATTTTTGGATGCTCATTTTAAGCAGAACCATGGCAAGAGTGGTTATATTCATGAGGAACTCCCCGATGACTCTATCTACTAGGGGTAGATGCATTTTCTGAGGTCTTGGCTAGGGAAAAAAGTAAAGAAGAAAAGAGTCACATCTTACAGCATCAAAAGGAACTCAAAGACATGATTCAGAGCTACAAAGAAATGGAATTGGACCTCCTAGAAAAGGTAAGAAAGGACATGGAAGAGAAGGAAGCCCAAGCAACAAAGGTTCTATCAATAGCGACTTATACAGAGGAGGATAAGGGAAAAGATCCTATACAATATCTCTTGCAAGTGACAGTATCTCAACAAATGAAGGTTCTGATGCATACTTATCAGCAATCAAAGCAGAAACTGGCACAAATAACTTCTATATTGGATAATCAAGCAGCCGTAATTTTTAAGCCTACTCCTGACATGTAGGTAACTACAACAGTTACCTGGGTAGGTGAAGAACAAGTAGTCATTTATGTTAAGCCACTTAAGAAACCAAAAACACATTGAATATTTCTCAAATACCTACCATTGACGTCATTGACTCTGATGTTGAAGAGGAAGTGCATTCGTCTGTGCTTGTAACCGAAGAAGTGACTGAGCCTCTGAAAACATTTGTAGATTTGTTCAGTGATAATGGAATGGAAGAATCTATTCCTAATTTAAAGATCCCAAAATATGTCTCTGTTCCTATTTCATCAACTGCATCACTCCTCCTCTCATTTGTCTGCACTCTTTCCACTTTTCCTGATGGGGTCATCCCATTGTCCCCATTATCCCAACTCTATCTTTCTTTGACCTCACCACCTGTTTCTATCCCATCTATCTCATTCCAAACCCCCATGCTACAATCTACTACTGAAGAAGCCTAATTTTTTAAGACTCCTCTGCACTTACCTTCATTTACTCTAACATCATCATTAGTTTCTGAAAAGATATTAATTCCTTCATCATCACTTCCAGGTGTTAGCATTCATGTTCCATCCTTTGAAACTTCTATTCCAATCTTATCTTCAACTTCTGAAACAACTATTGTTCAAAAAATTTCTTCTCCTTTACATACCACCCACATTACTATGCCTATGCCTCCTCCCACCGTCACTCAGATGTCCTCTTTGGTTTCCATAGTGATTGGGACTTCCTCATTTACTAAGTCAAAATATGAGTTTGATGAGTATATTGTAATCTCTCTTAGGGACTATTTCTACAGCAAGTAGGATAAAGTGGTGGTTAGAAAAGGAAAAAAGAGAAGCATGGATTAGGTGGTATGGATCCATCTATCACTAATCAAATAATGGATGCATCTATATGCTCATCATGCACGATGAGTTGAGCAAAGAAATAGGTACATCAAGCTGTTAAAATAATATGTTGATATCTTTGCTTTGTCATTCAAATATTTGAAGACTTATGATACTAGTATTATATAGCATAAAGTGCCTTTGAAACAAAATGTCAAACCATTCACACAGAAACTAAGGAGAATCAATCCTGCTTTATTCCCCGTCATAGAAAAGGAGGTAAAAAAGTTGTTGGATGCTAAGATCATTGTTCCTCTTTGATATTATTCTTGGGTAGCAAATTTAGTACTTGTCAGAAAAAAAAAATGGAGAAATAAGATTGTGTGTTGACTTCTGTAATTTGAATAGGTAGTCACTTAAAGACAACTATCCTTTACCAAAAATTGAACAAATATTGCAGAAGGTGGTAGGTGCACAAATGATTTCAATGGTGGATGGTTTTTCAAGGTATAACCAAATTGCAATGCACCCTGATGACAGAGAAAATACAACTTTCACTACCCCTTGGGGTACTTTCATGTACGATAAAATGGCATTTGGATTAATGAATACTGAAGCTACCTTTCAAAGAGATATGGACATAGATTTTGTTGGAGAGAAGGATAAGTTTGTCATGATTTATTTGGATGACATAACAGTCTTCTCACAGTCTGATGAAGACTACTTAAAGCACCTAAAACAAACTTTCTTGAAATGTAGAAAATATGGACTGTCTCTCAATCCAAAAAAGTCACATTTTGCTATACAGGAAGGTAAGTTGTTGGGTCATTTGGTTTCAGCTGATGGCATAAGGATAGATCTAGAAAGAGTAAAAGCTATTTTGAAGATTAGTTTACCGAGAAGTAAGAGGGATGTGCAATATTTTATTGGAAAAATAAATTTTCTGCGTTGGTTCATACCAAATTTTGATGAAACCATTAAACAAATAACAACCATGTTGAAAAAATATCATGAAGTGAAGTGGACTGTCGAGGCTAGGAATTCATTTGAAAAGATTTAGTTGGCTCTTATAGAAGCACCAGTGCTAGTGAGTCCTGATTTTTCCAAGGAATTTCTGACTTTTTCTTTTGCATTAGAGGATACTTTAGTAGCTGTTTTGTTACAAAAGAATAATGATGGACTTGAGCAACCAATTTCATTTTTCAGCGAGACCCTCAGAGACTCATAGTTGAAGTACAACACTTTGGAGAAACAAGCTTATTCATTGTTAAAGGCATTAAAATTCTTCAGGATTTATGTTTTACATTCTAAAATCATTGCTTACGTTCCTAATGCTACCATTAAGGATATATTAATGCAACCTGATAGTCGAGGAAAAAGAGGAAAATGGATTGCTAAGATAATGGAATATGACGTGGACATTAAGCCTACAAAACTAGTGAAGGGACAGGGTTTGGATAAATTGTTAGTTGATTCAAATTTTCAAGCTTTAGGTCTTCATCTGATGGTAGAACAACCTGTACAAGAAGAATTGCAAGCTGAACAAGAGAAGGAAAAGATAATGAAGCAGTATGAAGAATCCACATGGTATGCAGACATTGTACACTTCCTTTTGTATTTACAATGTCTTGAACATCTAGATAAAAAGGCTACTAGGTATTTGAAGTTGAGAGCTACTAAATATTGTTTGATATAACAGCAGCTATTTTGGAAATATCCAGGGGGCATTTTGCTTAGATGTTTGGACAAGCCAGGAAATTGAAGAGGTAATCTCCGAATCACATGAAGGTGCTTATGGGGGACATAAGTATTGGAAGGAAACTGCTTATAAAGTCTTGAGGTCCGGATATTATTGGCCTTCCTTGTTCTCCGATGTATACCAACAGGTAAGAGCTTGTATCCCATGTCAAAAGTTTGATGGTAAGCAAAAGTTAGTGTCTTTACCATTGAAGTCTATTGCAATGAATGCTCCTTTTCAGTAGTGGGGTTTGGAATTCATAGTGGAGATAAATCATTCTTCTTCAAGGCAACATAAATGGATTTTGACAGCTACAGATTTCTTCACTAAATGGGTAGAAGGTATCCCCATAAGAAATGTGACAGACAAGGTAATCATTGGGTTTTATTCAGGAAAATATTCTTAGCAGATTTTGATGTCCCAAGAAGATATTGACTGATAATTCTAAAGATTTTAAGTCCAAAGCTATGGTGACATTTTGTGAAGAGAATAGGATTGTTTTGAAACAATCAACACCTTATTACCCTCAGGGAAATGGGTTAGCTAAGTCAACCAATAAGAGCATTATTCAGAGCATCAAGAAGTTGTTGAATCAGAATAAAAGGTCACAAGACTCAATGCTAAAATATGCACTGTGGGATGACAGGATAAAAATTAAAAAGGAAATTGGAAATTCTCCTTCTCAACTGGTATATGGCACTGATGTAGTGTTTCCTGTTCAACTTGGTATTCTAGTGATGAAATTTCTTCAAGATAGTCAAGAGGAACCCAGTGACATTCAAAGGATAATTTATGCATTGATCGAATTATAGCAAGAGCATGAATCAGTAGAAGAAAAGGCTCAGCTGTACAGAAGGAATACCAAAGAAAGGTTTGCTAGAAAGATTAAAGAGAACACCTTTTTCAATGGAGATATGGTTTTGAGATGGGATGCTAGAAAAGAGCAGAAAGGAAAACATGGTAAGTTTAATAATTTATGGTTTGTTCCTTTCATAGTGTCCAAGATTTTGGAGAATAATACTTTTATATTACAGACCTTGGATGGTGAGAAGTTGTCTAATCCAATCAATGGAAGATTCCTCAAACATTTTTACAGTTTTTAAGGGAAAAAGATTTGATTTTCATTGTATATACTAGTGTGTGAAGGTTTGAATAAAGACTCCATATCCCAATGGATATTTTGTAGAAAAATAGACAGTTTGAATTATAGCACATAAGGCATTGATCTACAGGTTCTTGAAGCCTCACAGGGAGGACTTCATCCCGCAGCAGGAGCCAGATGTTATAGCTTATTTTTCTTTTCTAGTTTGAATCATATGCTTATCATAAAACATGATTTTTTTATTGCTTTAACATTTTTTGAACTTGGGTTTTTGCTAGTAGATTTTTGTTTATGATTGATTTTATAAGTTTTCTTTTTGATTTTGCAGATTTCATAGTTTTTTATGGGCTTATAGGATGTATGTATTTCTGAAAGGTTCTAAAATAATATCACACGGTTTTATTAGAAGCTATTTAGCAAAATTTAACTCATTATTTTGAAGTTTTGGTTAAAAAGTCATTAAACAGATATTCTTGTAGTGCAAGCACAAAAAACGTGAACAAGGGGCGCTACAAGAAAATCGTTCTTTTGAAAAAAAGTCATGATTTTGCTCGTGATTTTCAAAATTGGCGCATGAGAAGAGTTTTTTACACATGTCAAGGGGTTTGATACATGTTTGGGCCATAATAATCATTGTGACAAGTGTTGTGAGATCAAGCAAAAAACTTATTTCGGTAAGTTGTAGTTGTACGGAGGTTAGAGGATACAGATCATTTAAGCAACAATGATGATGCACGATGAGGATAATTTGCTATCAGTTACACATTTATTGAATGCATGAAGATCATGAAAACTGTATGGAGACCTGAAAGTTCATGGTTGAATAATGAAGATGGTTGGCTATTTAGGGTTTGCAGGATAAGTTCTTGGCGTGGTCATGGCAGTTTGAGACAGACTTAAGAAGGATATTAGACACGTGGAAAGACAGGAAAGCTTATTTTTAGGAACCAAATTCATCATTAAGACATGTATGAAATGAATTATTGACATGATCCATGAGTTCGGGTTCACTTTGATAGAGGATTAGTTATTGATGTTAACTAAGAATGCAAGTTTATAAACTCAATTTTTTCTCAAATGCCAAATCTTTTTTGTGAGTAGGGTCAAAATATTTATCAGTTTGTGAAGGAAAATTCATATCAAGGGTTTAATTTTCTTAGCTTATTATTGACTATTATAATAAAAAACATTCAAATAGTTTTAAACTCTTTGCTGAAGAAATCACAATTAAGGTCCATCACCCAGAATGAAGAGAAGTGGGAAAACAAATAGGGCAGAGCCTTCAGACATGTATTGGGCTCAAAATTTCCTTGACTATGCAGGGTTATTTTTAGAAGGAGGTTGGTTGAATTATTTTCAGAAAATTTATGGCCATCATACTGAGGTTTCATACAAATTTGCTCAGGGATTAGACAAAGACATAGTCACATTTGATACCCTAAAAATTGAGCTGACTAGAGAGCTAATAGCAGAGGCTACAGGCATTCCCGATGAAGGTGAGTATTGGTTCAAGAAGGTACCTTTTACCTTTAATTCATAAGATTACTTGATTCCAAATGTTGTTGCAGACTGGGGTAAAGGAGTACATATACATAAGTTCAAACCAGAGTGGAGAGAACCAATCAAAATCCTGCAAAGCTATGTAACTTGTGAAGGAAGATACACCTTTGTGTTTAAATATCATTATAGGTTTCTGCAACATTTTAATCATGAATCAAAGATGAACCTTCCTTTATTTTTCTTTAAAAGTATGCAAAATATGTCTAGTAGAGTAAAGGAGCATCAAGATAATACTCCACAGTCTATATTTCATCATGGTCTGATAAATTTAATCATAAGTATAGTGCTCCAAAAGAAGGGAAATACCTGGGACTATTTTTTATTCTATTCTGGGTTTCAAAGTGAGAAAGAGGACCAATCAAAGAAAAGACAAGTGAACAAATCACAGAATTTAGTCAAAAAATTGAAGAAAGAGGCCAGAGTCGAAGCAGAAGAAGATAGTGTACAAGAAAGGTCTATGCCAGAAAGGGTTGAAAGTCTTGAAAGTAAACAATAGAATAAAGCTGATATAGATGAACCATCAAAGGTTCAAATGCAGGATTTAAATCAAGTAGAAAATACCCTTAATGAAGAGGTAATCCAGGGAGTAGATGAAGGCCGGTTAGAACAAGAACATCATGCAGGAGTACATTCAGAAAGAAAGGAAAGTCCAATGATTGATAATGTTAGGGTTAACAATGCATAGAGTCCACATGAGTAGTCTGAAGAAAATTTGGTTTCACAAGGATTTAAAAGAAAGGTGGTTCAGCTTGCAACCATTAAGCACCAAGGAAACTCTTTGAGTATGTTGGGAGAGATAGGAGTAGGCTGGAGACCTAAGACCAGACCTAAGAATAAATTGAGATTGAACATGAAAAAGCTGTTAAACCCTAAGTTAGCTGAGGAGAAAATCACAGTAATAGAAGAATCTTCTTCCCAAGAAGAGTTAAAGAGGATGAAAGCTTGAATGTAAAAGAGATTAAAGGTAAGAAATAGGATCCTTTAGAGGATAATTCAGCTTCAAATGAGACTAAAATTTTAGATCTATTAAAATAGGTTCAAAGGAAAGTAAATTTAAGCTATCATCACGATGATTCGAGGAAGCATCACTCAGTGATGATGGGTTTATGTGTAGATGAAGAAAACATTGCACAATCATCAACTCAATATATATTTGAAGGTAATGAATCTCTATGGGTTCTTGTAACTATGACAGAGCAGGAGCAACAAGAGGATGAGGATATCTTTAAGAGATTGACGATTCCCTGGATGCCAGAAGGACTATTTTCAGCTTCAAAATGAAAATGTATTGATTCTGAAAATGAAAACCTACAAAGAAACATCAAACAATATAAGTATCAGATAGAATTCCTGCATGAAACAAATGAAGGGTTAGTAGTAGCTAACAAAATATTAAGAGAGGATTTAGAAGAGATTAATAGCCATTACCAGAAGTTAATTGCAGTCTCCAAGAAAATGTTGAAGAGGAAAAGACATACACAAATTCTATGTGCAGAGCTGAAGTAGACTGTTCAGGAAATAACTCAACAAAATAAAGATTTATTAGAAAAATTTGAAGACCTAGAAGCTAAGCAGCAGAGAACTAGGAGGAAGACTCAAGCTTTGGAAGGGATAGCCCTTTTGGAAGAGGCTGCTAAAGATTTGTAAAATGCTTTTAAAGTGATAGTTGTTGTTAGTTAATTTTTGTAAAGAAATTATTTTAGTTTGAACAGCGTTACTTTGTTAAGTGATTCGATGGTATGAACTAAAAGGTAGTTATTCAGTTAGGTAACTGTTTTTGATGTAACCAAGACAAAAGTAAGATTGTAGAAGGAATGGAGGTTGGTTTTGGAATATATTAAACCCACTCACAACTTAGGATAAAATAATTAATCATTATTCGATTAATTATTCACCCACTAGCTTAATTAGTTGGCATCCACTTGCACCTTAAAGTCAATACATGCCATCTATATCCCAGGAATGATTTATTTCCAATCCTGGGTTGATCTTGACCACCTTTTGACCATCCAAAATTAGTATACAGGACTTTACAATAGATTTTTCTTTATTCTGCTTTTTCTGCTTTTCCTACTTTTCTATGGATAAGATAAAAGCTAGTCAACTAGGAAACTGGGAGCTTTTGTTTCCAACCCATACTCCATTAGTTTTTCTCCATTTTCTAGGATTAGCATGTTTTTTCCATCTCCTTGACAACTCGCTCATTCTTTTTCCAACTCGTGAGGTCCTTGATAGATTTGGTAAGTGCTTTAGCCACATATGGGGGTTTGCTATATTTTGGTAAGTTAGCCTTTTTGAGCTTTATGAGTTGTTTCCATACAATTCAATTTTCCTATGAGGGATGTACTATTTATGTACACTATTATTCATAATTATTCAATGGAAGGATACACACCAAAATTCATCTCTTCATTCATGTGATTCAGTCTCTTTTCTTCTCTCTAGTTTTCCTGTGTATGCTTGTGAGAATTCTTAGTAGAAAGATCTATTTCTTGTGCTTATTCTTAGCATAATTGCACATAGAATTGATCTATTATTTCTATAGTTGGAAACTTTATACAAGGAGAGGCTATCAAGCTATTGTAGATAGAGCTAAGTTCAAAACTCTTATGTACTTTGGATTTCTGATTATGTTATATATGCGAACTATAAGCCCTTTTTATCCTATTTGCTGGTTTCATTTCTGATTAGTTTGATCACTCAGTTTATGAATTAATTTCTTTTTTAAGGTTATTTCTCATGGAATTCTTGTGAACTATGGATGAAACTAAATGACGTGCTTATGTTGTTCTTCTTTATGATTCATATATTATACATATCAGTATTTTATTGTTGCATGATTTAGTATTTGTCTTAGCCTTATGAGTTTTTACCCTCTTGTTTATAAAATGCAAAACCCAAAACCCAAAAAACCCGTTTATTTATTTATATTTCATGAGATTGTGTTGGCTTGTTCTTTAGTAGTCTGAGAACAATTTCTGGCACTTATAGGACCTCTTGGAAAAGGTAAGAAAGGACAGAGAAGAGCAGGAAGCCCAAGAAACAAAGGTTTTATCAGTAATGACTTATACAGAGGGGGATAAGGGCAAAGATCCTATAAAAGATATCCCGTAAGTGACAGTCTCTCAACAACTTAGGTTGTGATGTATACTTCTCAACAGTCAAAGCAAACAATGACACATATAACTTCTGTATTGGATAATCAAGCAGCTGCAACTTTTAAGCCTATTCCTGACATGCAGGTAACTACTACAGTTACCTCGGTAGGTGAAGAACAAGTAGAAGTTGATGTTAAGCTACTTAAGAAACAAAAAAAATAAGTGACTATTTCTCAAATACCTACCATTAACCTTGGTGACTCTGATGTTGAATAAGAAGTGCATTCCTCTGTGCTTGTAACCGAAGAAGTGACTTAGCCTTTGAAAACATTTGCAGATTTGTTTAGTGATAATGGATTGGAAGACTCTATTCCTAATTTAAAGATCTGAAAATCTGTCTTTGTTCCTATTTCATCAACTGCATCGCTCCTCCTCTCATCTGTCCACACTCTTTCCACTTTTCCTGATGGGGTCATCCCATCGTCCCCATTATCCAAACTCTATCTTTATTTGACCTCACCACCTATTTCTGTCCCATCTATCTCATTCCAAACCCCCATGCTACAATCTAATACTGAAGAAGCCCAATTTTTTAAGACTCCTCTGCACTTACCTTCATTTACTCTAACATCATCATTAGTTTCTGAAAAAATATTAATGCTTTAATCATCACTTCTAGCTGTTAGCATTCATGTTCCATCCTCTTAAACTTCTATTCCAATCTTCTCTTCAACTTCTGAAACAACTGTTGTTCAAAACATTTCTTCTCCTTTGCTTACCACCCACATTACTATACCTATGCCTCCTCCCACTGTCACTCAGATGTCCTCTTTTGTTTCCATAGTGATAGGGAAATCCTCATGTACTGAGTAAAAAGATGAGTTTGATGAGTATATTGTAATCTCTCTTGGGGACTATTTATATAGCAAGTAGGATAAAGTGGTGGTTAGAAAAGGAAAAAAGAGAAGTAGGGATCAAGGTGGTATGGATGCATCTATCACTAATCAAATAATACAGACTCAACAGTCTAGTGATCCTCAGGTAGATGCAGTGGATACAACTATTGCTTTAGGTGCATTTACTGGTGCAAACCTCCATGCGGTTACTACATTGAACAAGAAGTTTGATAGGAGAAAGGAGGAGATAAGTAAGCTGAAGGAAGAACTAGATGAGGTAAAGAGAGTGCATAAAAATCATGTGGAAAATCTGGAGAAAGCATTTGAAGATAAGTTCAAAGAGTTGTAGCTCAAGAATTCCTCTCTCCAGGATGAATTACAGAATTAAAAACTATGAATTCTACTAATACCCAAAGGATAGCTTTTTTGATAAGACAGTGTGAATATGCAACTGCAAGTGCAACTTCCTCTGCATTCTTTAGGTTTTTTAAGCAAGAGTTTCAAGAGTTCGATATCCAGGTCAATCAAGAGCATCATGATTTAACAACTAAAATTTTTAGGACATTGGATGACATTTTTTTACTTATGTTGCTTTTGACAAAATGAATGTTGTGCTTGAGGATCAGGTAAACAAGAGAGAGAAATATTCCAAAGATTGTGATGATGTTCTAGATTGGAAAAGATATATGTGTTCGGGTACATAGGGTACTCCCAAAAGACCGAACACATTGAGCAACCGCTTCACACAAATAGATCACATATCAACACACCGATGTTTGTCATGTGGTTAAAACCCTCGAGAGGGAAATAGTCCATGGCCCCAACCAAATAGTTACTTGGAACAATTTATTATGCAAAATAAAGAAAGTTACATATGAGCTTCTCATAATCGATCAACTAGCCAAGGACCCTCCATGCTCTTTAAATAGAGATCATGGACCAATCGGGTGCTAAGCCACGGATCAATGGTAGATATGATCTAAGAGAAGTTGAACCATCGGATAAGTTTATGTCTAGAGCATGCTGTGACCATCAGATTAGAATATTTACAAATGTATACTAATGCATACTAAAGAAACACACTTTACCTAACGGATATATTACACAAGTTGATCTTAACTAACTCCTAAGTGTCTAAATATCCTAACATCCCCCCTTAAGAACAACTTGGGATAGGATTGAAGGATTTACAAAAGTGACACTATTAGGAGAAGGAAGGAGGAATTAGAGCCTATCCCCCCTTAAGGACACATTCCTGAAATCCTAACATAGATCAAAGTTTAGAAAACCTCGCTTCTGTAAGAGAGAAGATGTATGCAACTTGATCATCTGTAGGGAAATAGAGCATTTCAAGAACACGAACATGAACAAGATTTCTGATGAATTGCATGTGTAGCTCAATGTGTTTGCTACGTTAACATAGAACTGGATCTTTGGCAAGCTTGATGGCACTTTGATTGTCTCACCAAAGTGGAGTAGGCTGTTGCTGCTTGAATACAAACTCTGAAAGGATCTGTCGAAGCTATAAAGATTCCTGACTGGCATTAACTGCAGCTCAATATTCTGCTTCTGCTGAAGAAAGAGAAAGAGCTTGTTGTTTCTTACAAGCCCAAGTGACAGGTACAGATCCCAGACTGAAAACATAACCTGCAGTAGAATTTCTATCATCAGGATCATCGACCCAATCTGAATCAATGAAACCAACCAACAAAGGTGTCCCCCTATACTGTAATGAATTCCCAATTGAATTGTACCTCGAATATATTGAAGTATTATTTTTGCTGCTTTCCAGTGACTTTCATGAGGAGTTTGCATATAACGGGAAACACGACCAACATCAAAAGAAAGGTCAGGATGAGAATGAATCAAGTATAAAAGACTATCAACAAGTTGATGATACAAGGTGGCATCTACTTCAGGGGAAGTACAAGTGGCAGAAAGTTTGACTCCAGACTGGAAGGGAGAAGGGGTTGGTTTACAATTTTCCATGTGGAAGCAACGAAGTAGGTCACAAGAATACTTAGATTGGGAAAGAAAGATTCCTTCTTTGGTTTTCAAGACTTGGAGACCAAGAAAATAATGCAAATGTCCTAAGTCTGACATTTGAAAATTTTGCTTAAGACTGGATTTCACATGGGTTATAAGTTTAGGGTCACTACCGGTAAGGATAAGATCATCAACATAAAGAACAAGTATGATGAGATGGTTTCCTACTTTCTTGGTATAGACATTGGGGTCAGAATGACATCTAGAAAAACCACTATCAAGGAGAAATCTATCCATTTTGGCATACCAATCTCTAGGAGCTTGCTTAAGGCCATATAAGGATTTCTTAAGGAGACAGACAAGGCTAGAGTTATCCTAAACATATATAGGAGGTTGTTCCATGTAAATTTACTCCTATAAATCACCATGTAAGAAGGCAGACTTGATATCCATTTGATGGACTTCCCAATTATGTAAGGATGCAAGGGAAAGAACAAGGTGGATGAATTTCATTTTTGCAACAGGAGAAAAGGTTTCATTGTAGTCAATCCCTTCAACTTGGGAAAAACCTTTGGCAACTAACCTCACCTTAAGTCTTTCAACACTTCCATCTAATGGATACTTAGTTCTGTAGAATCATTTACATATGACAAGTTTTCTTCCTTTTGGAAGAGGAACAAGATCCCAAGTATCGTTCTCCATTAAGGAATGATATTCTCCATCCATAGCTACATCCCAATCTGGATTTCCTGAAGCTTCTACAAAAGTTTCTGGATCATGATTATCGAAAACTTGAGCCAAAATAGAAGAGGCTCACTGAAACTGAGAATGTGTTCGACATTGATATCTAGGATCATCGACAAGATCACCAGCTACTTCACATGTCAAGGAAGTTGGAAGAAGAAGAATAAGAAGGAACAATCACTGAATCAGGCTCGCAGGCCAAGGGATTTTCATCAAATTTAACATCTCTTCTAATGATTATATCATGTGAATGGGGCTGAAGAAGTCTATAACCTTTTACATCTTCAGAATATCCAACAAATATGCACTTTTCACTTTTAGGCTGAATTTCTTTCCATTTTTCATTCAAAATGTGAGCCCATGCTTCACAACCAAACACACAAAAGTGACTTACATTTGGTTTAATTTTACTCCATGCTTCTTCGGGTGTTATACCTTGTAAAAATTTAGTGGGTGTGCGATTAACTATGTAATTTGCACAATTTATGGCCTCAGCCCAATATTGAAGACTTAGTCCCTTGGATTAGATCATACAATTAGCCATTTATTTTAAAGTGCAGTTCTTCCATTCATCTACACCATTTTGATGTGGTGTATATGGAACATTGTGCTATTGTTGGATTCCTTGTTCAGTGCAGAAAGTAGTGAACTTGTTGTTAGCATATTCTCCTCCATTGTCAGATCTTAACTTAATAATTTGATGACCAGATTGTTTTTCAACAAGGGCCTTGTAGGCCAAGAACATGTTAAATACTCCACTCTTAAGTTTTAGGAAGTAAACCCAAGTGCATATGGAGTAGTAATCAATGAAAGTCAAGAAATATTTGAAACCAGAAAAGGAAGTAGTTGGAAAAGGACCACACAAGTCACTATGCACAAGTTCCAAGGGAACCGAGGTGTGCCAAGAGGCAAGCTTGTCAAAACTGTCTCGATGCTGTTTTCCAAGTACACAACCAGAACAAACACCATCCTTGCAAGATACCATCGGAAGAACAGTCACCATATTGTCTTTACATAGTTGTTGCAATGAGCGATAATTTAAGGGACCAAATTGCTCATGCCAAAGTTTGCTCAAATTATCACTATGAGCAACAAAAACTGAAGGAAAAGGTGATGACCTAAAGTTGTTAAATTTGTACAACCTGGTAATATCATCAACAGTTCCAGTAGCAAGGACATTTTGAGGATTTTTAAAATCCTTGATTAAAACTTGGTGAGGTGTAAACGTCACAGCTTTACCTTCACCCGAATGAGTAATTTTATAGACTGATAACAAATTGCAGGAAATTTTTGGAACACATAGTACATCACTGAAATGACCATTTTCTACTAGAACTGTTCCAAATCCTACAACACTTAGAGATCTATCATCACCAACAAATATTTGTTTGGTGTTACATTCATGCATAGTAGAAAAGATGGCTTGATCCTTAGCCATATGGTAAGATGCCCCAGAATCAATGAGCCATTCATTTGAAGTAGAAGAAGAAGATGCAGTATAAGAGTAACCAGAAGCATGAAGTGCATGCCCATGAGAGTTAGATTCTAAAGATGAATCTAGGCTGATGTGTTGCTTCTTCATTGCTACTTCCAAGGCTGCCATCTTCTTGAAACACTTAGATTCATCATGATTATCTTTCCCACAAAAATTGCAATGACATTGAATCTTCTTTCCTTTTGGCTTGGATCCTTTGTCATTTTTTAAAGAAGGAACTCACTGATAGGGTTTGGGACCCTTGTTGTTTGGTAGTATTATTACGAAAATTCTGTTTCTTGGGAGGTTTGGACTTTTCTTTCTGTTGGGACAATAAGGATTTCCCAGATGTATCTGCATTGTTAATTATTTCAAGATGAATGAGCTTATCTTGCTCTCTAATTAAGGAATCACAAAAAGGATTCAAGACTAGGCTCTTGATAGCTAGCTGCAGTCAAGGATTCTTTCATGGAGTAGAATGTAGATACAAAAATAGAATATGCGGGTCCAAGTTTGGAAAGAATATGATAAATACATTATTTGTATTCTTTCTTAATCTTGCATTCTGCATATACAAGTCTAAGAGTTTTATACTTAGATAAATAGTCTTGAATGCATGAAAAATCATTTGGATTCAAGGAAATCAACTCATTCTCAAGTTGATGACCCTGAATTTCATTATGTTTACCAAACACAGATTCCAACTTTTTCCAAGCTATATCAGGTTCATTAATTCCAGATATGTGGAATTGTAAATTAGTAGAGATTGACATCCCAATCAATCCACGATATTCATCAAATATATTTTCTCATTCAATTTTCTTATCATCATTAGTGGGTTCTGTTTCTTTCCCTGAGGTTATCTTGAAAACTCCCCCACTTCGCAGAACATCCTCCATACGATATTTCCATGAGAAATAGTTAGAACTTATAAGTATAATATCACAAGGGGTGGCCATACCATAAAATAATGGATGAAAAAACATAAACTAACTATTTGGATGCAAAGAGCTTGAAAAAATATACGGTTTTAAAAAAAACAGCATTGAAAACTGATTCTGGATGATGAAGTTATGCTTGATCAAAGAAAATGTTGAAGATGTCCCCAATAGTGATGTGACATATATTAACTTGACCAACTAAAACAAAGAACCCCCCTCATCGCAAGATCAACCTTTGACAATCACTTTACAATAAAGTTTCTTTTAAGTGAATCACTTTTGTAGAATAATTGATGTTCAGTTTTACAATAATGTTACTTTAAATAGTGCGGCAATAAATTAAAAGACTTAAGTGACTCACTTTTATTTTATTTAAGTGAGATGCACTTTTACAATAAAGTAACTTAAAATTAGAAATTGCATGTACTAAAAAGTAGCTTAATAAGACTTGAACTCAAGACTTGTTAATGAATAAAGCAACTTTGGACCAAGTGAGCTAAGTTTAAAAGATACGTAAAAGAGTGGAAAGAGAAAATAGTTTTTTTTTTTTTACTCTTCTCTCTCGTTCTTCGTGCTTTCCTTTTTTCCTGCAAATCACAAAAAAAATGAAAAACAAAAACAAAAAAAACTTTTCCCACACAATGGGGTTAGAACTTCGTTAGCTTACCCGGAAAGTCTATGTTTTCAAGTTTTCTCGTTGTTTCTGATTTGCCGTGATCACACAAGGTGAACGGCAAAGAGCATACGTAGCCAAGAAGACAAGAAAAAAAGTTTTTCTTTTATGTTTTTGATTCGCCGCGATCGCACAAGATGCACAACAAAGAGCATACGCAACCAATGAAGGCAACAGTCCGAGACTAAAACAATAAATATCTAATAATAAAGCTGATTAAATATGAGAGATTTAAAAAAAATTAAACAAATCCGTCACTGTAACATTATACCTTCAGATTTACCGAAGTGGGTGTTTCTGGATCAAACAGAAATAGTTTTTGTTGAAACAAAAACTATTTGCCAATGGAAACAGTGCTCTAGACACAATGGAATAGCTCCCATAGTCCACAAATTCACAAAAACTCTAGAACTAGAAACCTTTTCAAAGTTTCGGCAACACCCGTTCCAGATCTTGATCAAAATCGAAAGCGACTCTTCATAAACACTTTGATACCATGTTTGGGTACACAGGGTACTCCCAAAAGACCGAACAACTTGAGCAACCGCTTCACACAAATAGATCAAAGATCAACACACCGATTTTTGTCAGGTGGTTAAAACCCTCGAGAGGGAAACAATCCATGGCCCCAACCAAATAGCTACTTGGAGCAATTTATTATGCAAAAGAAAGAAAGTTACATATGAGATTCTCATAATCGATCAACTAGCCAAGGAGCCTCCATGCTCTTTAAATAGAGATCATGGACCAATCGGGTGTTAAGCCACAGATCAATGGTAGGTATGATCTAAGAGAATTTGAACCGTCGGATCACTTTATGTCTAGAGCATATCGTGACCGTTGGATTATAATATTTACAAATGCATACTAATGCATACTAAAGAAACACACTTTACCTAATGGATATATTACACAAGTTGATCTTAATTAACTCCCGAGTGTCTAAATATCCTAACAAAGTGTCTAATTATCTAACAAATTATGTGAACAAATATACAACTGGTGTCCCGTCACACCCCAGATTCACATAGTCCGACAATTGATGTTGATAACATTGATGCAGCGGTCAATGCTGCATATGGCTTTGGTGCTTCACCATTAAATGTAAGAACTTTAATTTTTAATTTGTCATCCTTTTTTACATATTTATAGTAGAGAATGAAACATTCAATACATCCTAATCTAGAAGTGGCTTCCGAAGTATAACCCAGATGAAAAAATCCCTATGGAAGACCACATTAATACTTTTATGCATGCGATTAGGCTTAGAAATGTAATACATGAAGATGCAGTCTACAGATTATTCCCTTATATTTTTGAGGGAAAAGCTTCTACATGGTATTTTTCCTTAGAAGTCGGTTCTATCCCATCATGGGACGTGTTCTCAGAACTATTCACTCAGAAATTTGGGGATGATAAGACCCCAGAGGATTTACTTATAGAGATTTATTCAATGAAGACCAAAGGGAAAGAAAGGGCGAAGGATTACAACTAGAGGTTTTCATATTTGAAAAGCAGAATTCTTGCTCTCATCCTCCCTGTTGAGGAATTATTCCTAGCATATTATATCAAGGGTCTTTTGACTTAGATAGCCATGTGGGTCAAAAGGGCTCGCAAAGAAACATTATAGGAGGCTTTATATGAATCCATACAAGTAGAAAAGGATATTTTCTACCTTAAGGACAACCCTAACTCATCAGCTGAACATGAATCCACCTCCCGCAAGAAAGTTCAAAACTTTCCTAAAACCCCTACTACAAGTCAAGATCCTTTCAATATGAATGACATGAATAAGATCCTACCAAAAATGTCCAATTAGATGGTGGATTTGAAGACGAATAATAATGAAAGTAAACCCAATAATAGGGGTTTTGCAAGGCTTCCTTTCAAACAACCTAATCAACCTCCTCAAAATCCACCACCTCCCAATCCCAGTGAAGGATTCACTTCAGAAGAAATATTTTCTGTTTTGAAATCACTGGCTGCCGGAACACAAGACACCCCTGAATCCTTTGACACGCAAACAAATTAGGACTCACAACCACCCCAAGAAGAAGAAGAAGAGAACCATCATGTCAGTGCTGTAAGTTTCTTTTCCAAAGAAGAGGAAGAGCAACCTGACACTGTATTCAATCTACAACATACTCATAACACCATATCTAAAGGGCCACCTCCACAGGAACCATCACCTGCAACATCGGCTCCCAACAAAGTTAACTCCCAACTACAGAAAGATACTATCATTCCTGAGCCTGAGTATAATTTGGCTGAGGATTTTAAAAGAGTTAAAGCCAATATTTCATTATTTGATCTTCTTAAAATCCCTTCAATAAGAGATTCCCTTCCTAAAAGAATGATAATCAAACAACCTAGGGAAACTCAAAATAATAACCTTGACTCTTCTCCTAGACCAAATAATTAGAAGCCTGGAAGTAAGGGGATCCCTCCTTTCCTACTTACTTTTGAAATCTTCAACAGGAATGTACACAACTGTATGATAGATTCAGGTGCCTCATCAAATGTGATGCCTCTTTCTGTCTGTAAAAAGTTAAATGCTACTTGGGAACCTTGCCCCATCCAGATTATCCAGTTGGACAGGTCTAAAGTTAAATTTGTAGGAAGGATAAGAAATGTTCTTCTAAGATTGTCTGCAGATCCAAGAATTCATCAGACCATTGACATCGTGATCACAGACATCCCATAAACTTATGGAATGTGGTTAAGTAGATATTGGTCTGAAAAGCTGAAAAGTAGATATTGGCCAACATCGAGGCCTTATGGAGGAGCTAACATCGATATTCCAAGCCACATTAACATGTATGAAACCATATCAATTTCCAAACCATAATATATGTAACAAACCATATTCTATATTATATGCCATATCATTCAACATGCCAAGCCACTATCCCACTGAAACTATTAATATATCATGTTATCACGAAAAAAATGGGAGAAGCGGGAGGCCCACGGGTTTTACCCCAGGACCTACGCCTCCCTCAACACCACGTTTTTCTAACAAGCCACTGCATATTCCTTAGTTGGGATATGTCAGATTTGGCTAAAAAATTTAAGGCACGGTTTATGGGCCAAAATAGAGTGCATGGCCACCATTTCGGGGACTGAAATATGATTTAAACCACGAAATACCAAGCCATGGGAGGGAAAAAATAGAGATGAGACGAGACCAACACAGAGCATGCATGAATCCCAAGGTGCTTCCCAAGGCGGTTTTGCATGCTTCCTAAGACAGTTTTGCATGCTTCCCAAGGAATATTTTCATATATTTTGAGGCATTTTGGAAAGGATCACGAGGTGGAATCCATACACATTCTGTACAATTTGTCTTTTGTGCAGAATTATTGTCTTGAATTGCATGCCAAATGATGCCTCACGAAAAGGTATTTGAGTTTGTACTCATTTTTCTCGATTTTTAAGAGGAACGCAATGGTGTAGTATGTTTCCATTTCTAACTGACAAAACTCATACTTGTTTCTAGAACACTAATTTTGTAAGCTTTTTAAGATGAATAAGATTAACCTTCCAATTGGAAGTGGCCCAGAAACGTAGCCCAGGAGGGGTGAGCTCTGTTATTAGTTGTTGTCTTCATTTTATGGTTTGCATATCTATTTTATTTTCTTATGTGATTGATTTAAGAATTAAAATTTTCATCTTCTAAGCATGTCTATGAGTAATTAACATATAAATTTCGAATGCAAATTAATGGTTAAAAAAGAACCTAAATATTTTTCGATCAAGTTTGGTATCAGAGTAGCTTAACCATTACATTGTGAGTTTATTTTATCAAGATCCAGGCTAAAGCAAGCTGAAGGTGTACTTGAAGCTTTTAATCCAAAGATTGGACGTGCACATCGAAGAGAGAAAAGGGAAGATGAAGACTATCGAGGAGAATATGAGAAGGCCTTCTATAAGGATTTCTATCATATGGAAGACATAGTAGAAAAATTGTTTGCATATTATCAAGAGATGTTGGAAAATAAGAGAATGAAGAAGGAGCAAGCAAAGGATACTGGTTGGGGAAAAGGAAAGGACCTTCTGACCCTTCTTCTCGATATTCTTCTTCTTCTTCTTCTAAAAGCTCTAGTGCTGCTTTTGCAACTCCAAAGAACAACCTGAGAAGGATAAGTCGGATTTACCTGATTTGAAACTTGATATTAAGTTTGAATTACCCACATATAATTGTAAACTTAATGCAGAAAAATAGATGATTGGACAAGGAATATTGAGGTGTATTGTAGGATTTAGAAGCTTGCAGACGATAAAGAAAAGATTCAGTTGGCTACTTTCCATCTTGGAGGAATTGCACTCATCTAGTAGGAAAGTACGACCCAGGAAGACCTCAGAAAAGGTAAAATTATTTCTTCCTGGTATGATTTTACTATTGCATTAAAAAATTAATTTTATACATTAGGCTACATAGAAAAAGCCATGATGGATTGGAAAAATTCAAGGTAAAGGTCAGAATGTACAAGAGTACACTCTGGAATTTAGAAAAAGAGCTTTGATTTTGGGCATACCTCTTTATACCCAGGAAAATTTTCTCAAGTTTATTGGAGGATTACCTAGTTATTTGTGTCATACAATACTTATGTTTAATCCTACTAACCTTGTCGAGGTATGTGTGCACGCTAAGCACATTGAATATAAAGGGAAGAGTGTTCATGATGTTTCTTTAGTTGAATCTAGCCAGGAAAATGAAGGAAAGGAAAAAGGGAAAGGTAGGCATTCAACTACAATGAGGAAAGGTGAAGAGAGGCCTACATGGTCGCATTGTCAAAAGCAAGGGCATGAAGAGGCAAAGTGTTGGGCACTACATCCAGAACTGAAACTATAGTTGTTTAAGGATTGGAAAGGGAAGCAAAAGTCCACGGTTATCATTGAGGACCTTGGATCGGATTCCGAGGAAAAACCAAAGATGACAATCATAAGTGTGAAAGATAAAGCTATTATTGGTAATGAATCTAACATTGGTTCTTCATGTGCTTCTACTTCCAAATATCATGTCAGTTCTAAGGATAAAAGGAATGCATTGTTTCATATGACGGTGTTTATGAAACAAACTAAAATAGACACACTCATAGATAGTGGATCCCAAGCTAATCTCATTTCAAAAGAAGTAGTTAAGAAATTAGGATTAACAACAAAACCACACAAGAGACCTTAACCATTAGGTGGGTGTGCAAAGATAAAATATTTCAAGTAACAAAACAATGTGATCTAAATTTTGCAATTGCATCTAAGATTCTAGATGAGGTTGAATTTGATGTGGTCCCACTAGATATATGTGGGATTGTGTTGGGTAGTCCATAATTATATGATCGAAAATAAATATTCTCTAGAGAACATAATCAATATCACTAGTTTAAAGACGAAATTGAGTACATAGTGCATTCACATTCATTAAAAAATGACAGATCATTTGGCACTACACAACAATAAAAAATGGTTGTTAATGCAAGTCGCAATTTGACACTTATGTCTATGCAATGTAAGGAGAAAAATAATCCTAAGCATGAAAAGGAAGTGTCATTTCACTACAATGCACCTGTTATGGTTGATAGTGTTTCTATGGTCAAAAGTTAGCATACAATGGGTACAATCTATTTCAAATGTTCAATGTTAATTTCAGCTTATTACTAATCACAGTATATGGCTTGTTACAATAATACTGAATGAAGATTTTGTGTAAAAATGGATTAATGTACTTAAAAATGTTAATGTAGTATTGTTTGTTTTTATGGTGAGGCAGATGTGCAGATTAAAGCTTATAGGGTGAAATAGCTCATCAATATATTTCCAGTGATGCTTGTTTCGTGAAAAAATAACTCCAGACGCAGAAGATATCCAGGTTTGAAGTTTTGACAATTACAGTTAAAATTGGTTAAAAAATGGGTTTTTGGAAAAAAAATTCTCAATGTAATTTTTATTAAAATTTTAGTGGAGTCTATGGGATTTGAACCCAATACCTACAAGTTCTCCAACACCTTAACCTAGTCCACCTAGCCAACACACCACACATTGGTTCTTATTAATTCATATGGTAAACATTGTATATAAGTTTAAATATAGTTTAATTTTGAAAAAGGTTTGGGCCAAGGGCATAGCCCTCAAGACCATGGCCAACACCGAGGCCTTGTGGAGAAGCTAACACGAAGATTCCAAGTCACAATAACGTGTATGAAACCATATCAATTTCCAAACCATAATATATGTAACAAACCATATTCCATATTATATGCCATATCATTCAACGTGCCAAGCCACTATCCCATTGAAACTCTTAATATATCATGTTATGATACAAAAAGGATAGAAGCGGGAGGCCCGAGGGTTTTAACCCAAGACCTATTCCTCCCCAAACACCATGTTTTTCCAGCAAGATGCCACCTATTCCTTGGTTGGAATATGGCAAAAATGGTTTAAAAATTTAAGGCGTGGGTTGTGGGAAAAAATGGAGGGCATGACCACCATTTTGGGGCCTGAAATCTTATTTAAACCATGAAATACCAAGCCACAGGAGGGGAAAAATAGAGCCAATACCAACACAGAACATGCATGAATCCCAAGGCAGTTTTACAGAGTTACCGAGGTGGTATTAGCATGCTTCCTAAGGTAATTTTGCATGCTTCCTGAGACAGTTTTGCATGCTTCCTAAGGTAGTTTCTATACAGAGTTGGAGGTAGCTTGGAATGGATCCTGAGGTGGAATCCATACATAGTCCATACAATTTGTCTTTTGTGCAGAATTGTTGTCTTGAATTGCATTCCAGAGGAGTCCTCAGAAAAAGGTATTAGAGTTTATACTCATTTTTCTCTATTTTTCAAGAGGAACATAGTGGTGCATTTTGTTTCTACGTTTGACTGACAGGAATCAAAAGTGTTTCCAGAATACTCATTTTGTAATATTTTGAAGATTAATAAGATTGGCCTTCCCATTGGAAGTAGCCCAGAGACGTATCCCAAGAGGGATGAACTCCGTTATCAGCTGTTGTCTTCATTTTAAGGTTTGCATATCTCTTTTATTTGATTATGTGATTGATTTAAGCATTAAAATATTCATCTTCTAAGCCTACTTGTGAGTAATTAACATATAAATTTCAAATGCAAATTACTGGTTAAAAACGATCCTGAATATTTTCAGATCAAGTTTGGTATCAGAGCAGCTTAACCAACACATTGTGAGTCCATGTTAACAAGATCTAGGCTAAAGCGAGGACATGTAAATCAAAGAGAGAAAATGGCAGATGAAGACTACCGAGAAGAATATGAGAAGGCCTTCTGTAAGGCTTTCTATCAGATGGCAGACATAGTAGAAAAGTTGTTTGCAGATTATCAAGAGATGGAAAAGAAGAAAACGAAGAAGGAGAAAGAAAAGGATAATGTTTGGGGAAAAAACAAAGGCGCTTCTGAACCTTCTTCTCCATATTCTTCTTCTTCTTTTGAAAGCTCCAATGCTACTTCTACAACTCCAAACAAACAACCTGAGAAGGGTAAGTATGATTTACCTTATTTAAAACTTGATATTAAGTTTGAATTTCCCACATATAATGGTGAACTTAACACAAAAAACTAAATGACTGGATCAGGAAGATTAAGGTGTATTGCATGATTAAGAAGCTTGCAGATGATAAAGCAAATATCTAGTTGGCTACTTTCCATTTTGGAGGCACCACACTCATTTGGTGGGAAGGTAAGACGAAGGAAGACCTACTTAGAAAAGGTAAAATTATTTCTTCCTGGTATGAATTTAGTGTTGTGTTAAAAAAACAATTTTATCCATTAGACTACATACAATAAGTCATGATGGATTGGAAAAATTTAAGACAAGGTAAAGGTCAAAATGTACAAGAGTACACTCTAGAATTTAGAAAAAGAGATTTGATTTTGGGCATACCTCTTTATACTCGGGAAAATCTTCTCAAGTTTATTGGAGGATTACATAGTTATTTGCGTCATACAATACTTATGTTTAATCCTACTAACCTTGACGAGGTATGTGTGCAAGCTACGCACATTGAATCTAAATGGAAGAGTGTTCATGATGTTTCTTCAGCTGAATCTAGCCAGGAAAAAGAAGGAAAGGAAAAAGGGAAAGGTAACCATGCAACTGCAATGAGAAAACGTGAAGAGAGGCCTACATGGTCGCATTGTTAAAATCAAGGGCATGAAGAGGAGAATTGTTGGATACTACATCCAGAACTGAAACCAAAGTGGTTTAAGGATCTAAAAGGGAAGCACAAGGCCACGATTATCATTGAGTACCTTGTATCAGATTCCGAGGACAAAACAAAGATAAGACTCGTAGGTGTGAAAGGTAAAGCTATTGTTGGTAATGATTCTAACATTGGTTCTTCATGTGATTCTACTTCCAAAGATCATGCCAGCTCTAAGGATAAATGGAATGCATTGTTTCATATAAGGGTGATTATGAAACAAACTAAAATCGACACACTCATAGATAGTGGATCCCAATATAATCTCATTTAAAAATAAGTAGTTAAGCAATTGGGATTAACAACAAAACCACACAAGAGACCTTTTCCCTTAGGTTGGGTGCGCAAAGATAAAAGATTTCAAGTAACAAAAGAGTGTGATCTAAAGTTTGCAATTACATCTATGTTTGTAGATGAGATTGAATTTTATGTGGTCCCACTAGATATTTGTGGAATTGTGTTGGGTAGTCCGTACTTATATGATAAAAAATAAACCTTATATAGAGAACATAATGGCTATCACTTGTTTAAAGAGGGAATTGAGTACATAGTGCATTCAAATTCATTAATAAATGATAGATCATTTGACACTACACAACAATTAAAAAGGGTTGTTAATGCAAGTTGGAATTGGGAACTTATGTATATGCAAACAGTAAGGAGAAAAACAATCCTAAGCATGAAAAGGAAGTGTCATTTCACTACAATGCACCTGTTATGGTTGACAATGTTTCTATGGTAGAAATTCAGCATGATATGGGTACAATCTCTTAAATGTTCAATGTTGATTTCAGCTTATTACTGATCAACAATATTTGGTTTGTTCCTATAATATTGAATGAATATTTTGTAGAAAAATGGATTAATGTACTTAACAATGTCAGTGCAGTATTGATTGTTGTTATGTTGAGTTAGATGTACCGGTTCCGGGAAGAATGGAAAGGTGATACAAGACAAGTGAGACAGACATGTCCTCACTCGAATTATGAATGATTCAGTCTTTTGGTATTCCAAAATAATTCTAGTCGGAAGGTTTGATCCAGTAGGATCATTTCATAGTCGATCCAATTTAAAGTCTTCAAAATGTAAATGAAATCTTTAAGGGTGAAAGAGTCATGATCATGTGCCTGCACACATGAAATCCATGTGCATTAATTGTAATTTATAATTAATCCAAATATAAATTAAATAAATTATATCACCTGATATCATGTTTATACTCAAACTAGAATTCATGTGACATTGACACCACCTTGTATCATTGAGCATTTGGGCCCTTGGTACACTAGAAAATTTTCAAAGCATCTACCAATATATTGTAAGTACTGAAAATTACTTACTTTTTCCATTCATGCATTATAAAATCAATAATATCGCATCATATAAATCTATCTACGAAAATCCATTCATTCCTGAGTAACCAATGTGACAGAACAATCAATATATTTATAAAATTTCATTTATCCGTGAGTAACCGAATGCATCATCATAGTCAAAGCATATGCATATATGCTGTTTTATTTCATAAAATTTAATAGGGTCATTTGTGATAAAATTCCCTCAAACAATAATATAGTTTACTATTAAAAGAGTCTAACAAAATGGGCCACTACATACACCCCCTCTTCAAGAAACTTAGTCTCGAAGTTTTCAAAACAAGTAAGGAAACTGATGGTGCATTTCGAATGCATCCTCCCAAGTAGCTGAGTTGGAACTATAGCTATCCCATTGGACCTTTACCTGGTTGACTAAATGGCGCCGAAGCTATCGAGTTTGCCGGTCTAGTATATGTATCGGTTCAACCATCAAGGCCCCCTTGTCCGATATCTGCAAGTTACTCAAATTTATAATATGAGAAGGATCTGAAATGTAATGAAGCAAAACAAAAACATGAAAAACATTATGCATACGAATCAATGATGATGGAAATGCAAGATGATAGGAAACTGGTCCCAACTTCTTGAGTAAAAAAAATGGTCCTACAAATCGTGTTGACAATTTATCTCCCTTCCCAAATTTAATTGATCTCTTTTGTAGCGTGACCCATAGAAATACTTTATCACCTACTTCATAAATCCGATCAATTCTATGTGCATCTGCATAGCTCTTTTGTCTATCCTGTGCTTCCTTCAACCATGCATGAATAGTTGTCATATATTCTTCCATCTCTTGAATTAATTATGGTCCTACAAGGAATCTATCTTCTAGATGACCCCAACTTAACGGATTTCTACACAGCCTCCCATATATGAATTCAAACGGTGCCATTTTAATAGAGATTTGATAACTATTGTTGTAATCAAACTCAACCAATGGTATATATTCCTTCCAATGCTTTTGTTGATCCATCACATACATATGTAACATGTCTGCCAAGATCTAGTTCACCCTTTTTGTCTGGACATCCATCTCAAGGTGATATGCTGTACTAAAATTTAGTTGTGTCCCCAAATCTTCTTGGAAACTTGTCCAAAATATTCCAGTGAAAACTGACCCTCTATCTAAAATTATCTTGTGAGGTACACCATGTAACCTCACAAATTCATTTATAAATACTTTTGTAATCTCTGGTGCTTGATAGGTAGTCTTTACTGACATAAAATGCACACTCTTAGTTAAAGTATCTATGACCACAAAAATAGGGTCATGTCTTCTTGCTATCATTGGTAACCCATCTATAAATCCATTGATACAACTTCCCATTTTGACTTTGGGATCACATGTGGTTGTAGTAGTCCCACTGGATGCCTATGATCTACCTTGACCAATTGACATTTTAGGCACCTTTCCACAAATATAAATACATCCTTCTTCATCTCGCTTCAATAAAATAAAGGTTTTAAATCTATGTACATCTTCTTAACCCCAGGATGAGCCATATATACAACCCTATGAGCCTCTGGCAAGATCAAATATTGAACTTCTTTAATACTGGACAGTACATAAATTCTCTTCATATACTGCAATAGTCCATATTCCTCAAACTCACACCCTTCATACTTTGGGCTCTTCATTACCTCATTTTCTAACTCGGTCTTAACCTCTCTATACCACTCATCTTCCAATTGTAATTTAAATATATTTTCCCGTAAATTTGTCTTTAAGGGCACTAGGGAAAAGATACGAGGCCTTCAACTTAGAGAATCTACCACCTTATTCATTGTCCCATTGATGTATGATATTTCAAAATCATATTCTCTCATTAATTCAGACCACCTCCTCTACCTAGCATTGAGGTCACTTTGGGTAAAAATATATTGTAACCCATGGTGATCTGTCTTTAACTCAAATTTTATTCCTACCAGATAATGTCTCCATAAACACAAAGCATAAACTATAGCGACAAGCTCTAAATCATGCATTGCATAGTTCTCCTCATGAGGTCTAAGTTTCCTTGAAGAATAAGCTATCACCCTACCTTCTTGCATCAAAACACTTGCTAGACCTTCTTTCAATGCATCTATACACACTAAGAAATCTTAATCCATATTTGGTACCTTAAGAAATGGATCTATTGTCAAAAACTGCTTAAGCTTTGCAAATGCCTCCTTACATCCTTGTGTCCATATGAGCTTCTTGTTCTTCTTTTGTAACTCCGTAATTGGGCTTGCCGTTTTTGAGAATCCTTCTACAAATATTCTATAATACCCTACTAATCCCATGAAATTATGCACCTCATGCACATTTGTCAGTGCTGGCCATTCAAGAATGAACTCAATATTTGTGGGATCCACCGCTATTCCATCCCTAGTTATAACATGTCCTAAATAATGAATCTCTGACGGGAAGAAGGAACACTTTGATAATTTAGTGTATAGCTTGCGCTCTCTCGAACATTGCAACACAAGTCTCAAATGCTCTTCGTGCTCTTCTTGCGTCCTTGATTAAATAAGGATATCATCTAAAAACACTTGCACAAATTTATCCAAGTACTCTTTGAATACACTATTCATCAAGTTAATGAAAACTCCAGGTGCATTCGTCAACCCGCAGGGTACTACAACAAAATCGAAATGTCCAGATCGAGTCTTAAATGCAGTCTTTGGTACATCTTCTTCTCTAATTATTAGTTGATGATATCCCGACCTTAGGTCTATTTTTGAAAATATCATTGCCCCTTTCATCTGATCAAATAGATTGTCAATTCTTGGTAAAGGATATTGATTCCTTATGGCTTCTTTATTTAGTTGACTGTAGTCAATGCAAAGTCTCCATGAACCATCCTTCTTCTTCATGAATATCATGTTTTCCATGGTGGGGAGTTAGTACGATGGTTGAGACCATGTTAACTCAGTCCGATCTATGCTGGGGAGAGACTCATGGTTACCAAGGAATAATGCCAACACCTGATTGCGTGCCCCACAGTTAATCCTCGTGAGTGACCGAGTCCATGGCCTACCCTCACGGAAACATGCCTCTTGAAAGTAAAATCCTCGCTTTCTTTTCAACCCACCACATGGAAAATAAGTTCTAATCATGTTGGTACTTTCTTCTATACAACCCCATCATCCTTTTATGGATTGATTGAAATCATGATCATGTTCCTGCACACATGAAATCCATGCGCATTAATTGTACTTTATAATTAATCAAAATATCAATTAAATAAATTATATCACCTGATATCATGTTTATACTAAAAATGGAATTAATGCGGCATTGACACCACCTTGTATTATTGCGCTTTTGGACCCCCGACACAATGGAAAATTGTCAAAGAATCTACCAATATATTGTCAGTAATGAAAATTACTTACATTTTCCATTGATGCATCATAAAATCAATAATATCGCATCATATAAATCTATGTACAAAATTCCATTCATTCCTAAGTAACCAATGTGACATAACAATTAATATATATATATATATATATATATATAGATATCGTTTTAATTCATAGTATTTAACTGGGCCATTTGCACTCAAATTCCCTCAAACAATAACATATTTTTAACACTGAAATGGTCTGACAAAACAAGGCACTACAATGGTGCACCATATAAATATATTTATAAAATTTCATTTACCCGTGAGTAACTGAATGCATCATCATAATCAAAGAATATGTATATATGTTGTTTTAATTCATAAAATTTAACTAGGTCATTTGTGATAAAATTCCCTCAAACAATAATATAGTTTAGTAATAAAAGAGTCTAACAAAATGGGGCACTACAAGAATGGATAGGTGGTACAAGGAAAGTGAGATGGACATGTCCTCACTAAAATTTTGAATGATTCAGTCTTTTGGCAGTCCAATATATTTCTAGTGGGAAGGTTTGATCCAGTAGGATCATTTCATAGTTGATCAAATTTAAAGTCTTCAAAATGTAAATGAAAGCTTTAAGGGTGAAAGAGCTCGTCAAGAGATTTCCAATGATGCTTGTTTTGTGAAAAAATACCTTCATATGTAGAATATATTGAGGTTTGAAGTTTCAGCACTTAAGGTTAAAATTGGTTAAAAAATGGGTTTTTGGAAAAAGCAATTCTCAATGTAATTTTAATTAATATTTTTTTGGATTCTATGGGATTTGAACTCAAGACCTGCAAGTCCACCAACTCCTTAACCTAGTCCATTGAGATAGCACACTACACAATGGTTCTTATTAATTGATATGGTAAACATTATATGCAAGTTTAAATAAAGTTTAATTTTAAAAAAGGTTTGGGCCGAGGGTATAACCCTCAGGCCCGTGGCCAACACCGAGGCCTTGTGAAGGAGATAACATGGAGATTCCAAGTCACAGTAACATGTATAAAACCAAATCAATTTCCAAACCATAATATATATAACAAACCATATCCCATATTATATGCCATATCATTCAATGTGCCAAGCCACTATCCCGTCGAAACTCTTAATCTCCCCACAAAACCATGTTTTTCCAACAAGGCACCGCCTATTCTTTGGTCGGGATATGGCGGATTTGGTTTAAAATCTAAGGCATGGGTTGTGGGCCAAAATCAAGTGCATGGCCACCATTTTCGAGCCAGAAATATTATTTAAACCATGAATACCAAGACACAGGAGGGGAGACCAACACAGAGCATGCACGAATCTTGATGTGGATTGACATAGTTATCGAGGTGGTATTGGCATGCTTCCCAAGGAAATTTTGCATGCTTCTCGAGACAATTTTGCATGCTTCCCAAGGCGGCTTCTACATAGAGTTTGAGGTAGTTTTGGCACGGAAACTGAGGTGTAACCCATACATAGTCTGTACAATGTGTCTTTTGTGCAGAATTATTTTCCCAAATTGCGTACTAGAGGAGGCCTTAGTGAAAGGTATTCTAGTTTATACTCATTTTTCTCTATTTTTTGAGAGGAACGCAGTGGTGTAGTCTATTTCTGCATCTAACACATAGTGCTCAAAAGTGTTTCCAGAACACTCATTTTATAATATTTTGAATACTAATAAGATCAACCTTCCCATTGGAAGGGGCCCAGAGATGTATCCCAGGAGGGATGAACTCCATTATCAACTGTTGTCTTCATTTTATGGTTTTCATATCTCTTTTATTTGCTTATGTGGTTGATTTAAGCATTAAAATTTTCATCTTCTAATCCTGTTTATGAGTAATTAACATATAAATTTCAATTGCAAATTAATGGTTAAAAAAGATTAGGAATATTTTCAGATCAGTGATGCTCAAGGATGGAACCATAATATTGTCTTAACATTGTCTCATTGTTGCTGAAATAAACTTCATACCAGATCTTAAATGCTGCTACAAGACTGTCCACATGAAGTAACTGTTGTGCATAAAAACTATGTACCCACAGGAAAAAAGAAGTGAACATTAATTGAACACCTATGGAAATTAATGAATTTTCCTCCCCTCCAATGTAAATTTGTGTTCGATTTGTTCACCATGCATAGAAGCAACAATGATCAGCCTTACAAAATAATTAGAACAGACCTCCAATTGTAATAATTTTGTTGACTTGGATGTTGGAACAATAAATGCAAAGGAAGAAAGTGTTGTATCTGATTTTTGCATTTCATTCTACTGCACAATTTTGTCTTTGACATTCACCTATGAAGTGTAACATAAAACCAAACACGAACTGCATTAATTGATTTCCCTAGTAGCACACAATCATCCTTTTTTGCATTGACATAAAATTCTAGAATGGAATTCAAGTCAACAATGTATTCCTCTGCATAACAAATGTTGGGATGGATTCTGCAACAGTTTATTCCCTGGTAGGTTATTGTGTCCAACATATTCCCCTCTTATTGTAGTGTTCTTGGCTTGTAGATGAGATTCTCCTCTTTTTCCTACTGTTGGTTCTTGTGTGACGACCATAAGTTACTTCTTCTAACATTTTCTTTGGCTTATGCATCAAATGTTCTTTTGAGTCTCATTGCTGGTTCTTGTGTGGCAACATCAAGACTTCATATTGTTGGTTCTTGTGTGACAACAATAGGGATTATGTAGCAACATCCTTTTATTCTTGGGTGTTAGGAGATGTCACAGTGGACTTATCTAGGGAAGTAAAAATGAGATAATGCTTAAATGAAAGGATGAAGGTTTGGGTTGAGAAAGGATGGTAGGGGCTAGGAAAGAATGATGATGAGTAAAATAAGTATTATGATGAGTAATGGATTTTTCATGGTAGGTAATGGTGTTTTCCTTCCCCCAAACTAAATTTTTTTACTACCTTAAGAAATATAGGATGAAGTAGGGAAAAAGGCTCAAGTGCATTTCCAAATACAAATACATATCATTCAATGAACTTGACTAACAATAAGGAAAATAATCATACATGTACCTACCTATGAATATGGTGAAATATGTAGCAACATTATGGGAATCATGATATTTGATGTGGTCCATAATGATGTACAAACTTGCAAGAAGGAGAAATGTGGATTTTGGATCTCGTAGCATGATGAATTTCAACATGGATTTGGAGTTGAAAAACGATCTTATGATGTAGTAGAAAATAATGGAAACTTTATTTAAATAGCATGATGGAATAATTTATTTCTCACTTATTTGCAAAACTTGTTGGCCAACAAACTGGTTTTCAAGATCTATCTGACTATGTCCAAATGGTTTTCACAATTAGATTGTAACACCCTAGTTTTGACCCCATTTGCATTAATGTATGTGATGTATATATTGTAATGAATCGTGGTGTGGAGCTGAAGGCAAAAGCCCCACCACCGATTCGGTTGTGTTATGTTTCAGTGATTGGATTGTTACCAATGGTATATCAGAATATGTGGCATACATATTAAGTTGTGGCATCATGTAGCTACTATGCATTTTAATTAAATAACCCAACCAGCTATGTTCACTACAACTAAATTGAGAAGGGGCATGATTCTCATAAGGATAAGGAAGGGGAATGGTAAACCTTAAGCCATGGGGGGGAAATCCATGTGTCACCACTCTTTTTGATTTGATCATCTTCCCTTGTCTTATCCAACTACCACTCTAAATGTTCTGCTGAGTAGTTGAGGCAGTTATTGCTGGGGAGTGGAGTGTGGTAGGATTGTTAGTCCTTGCCCACATGCACACTCCACCAGCAAATTGAACCTCACGTTGGGAAGAATAAGAGACTACGCCCACGATCATTTCACTCTCTCCACGATGGGCTGAGAACACTCCCGCACTCCCCACTCGCCATTCTGGAATTGTCACTCGTCGTCTCACAGGGAAACACCCTGTTTCTCATACAGAGGATTCTTTGCTTGGGTCTCATGCAACCAGGGAAAAATTCGTTTCGGCTATCATTCACATTTTCCACAAAGTGGTATTGGGTGTGTATTTTTTCTTATGAATTTTGGGGTCAGGTGTAAAATTTCCCTCACGCACAGGTGGGGAGACTGTTTTTCTTCCCTATTGTGGTATGTGTAAGTTCCCCAACGGTTTCATTGTTTCAGGGCAGGTTGTTGTTTCCCCACGTTTGTTGGTTGTGTTTGTTGTTACGTTTTGGGGTTGCTGTAGGTTGCTTGGGAGTCATTTTGGCCACGATAGGGCCAAGAATGACTCAGGAGTTGTTTTCCCCTGTCCAAGCTGTAAATGTAGTGGCTGGTCTTTAGAATGTGTTGGGAGTAGGGATGAGGGCTTGGTTTGCTTGATAAACTTGGTGTGTTTGTAAACCACACATACAGAGTTAGAGGGCTGGATTTATTCTCCACAACCCCTGAATAGCACTAGAATGGAGGTCAGGGCTTGAGGAACTATGTAGCAGAGAAAGGACTGATTTCCTTGTGTTGGGCATGTGTGGGTGTTCTAGAAGCCATGCTAGTTCTGGTGTAGGTTTCCTTAGCTCTTCAATGGGCTCACCAGCTTAGCATTTATCCTTTCCCAGCTCTTGGATGGCTTGATAAACCCAACTGAGTTGGCTTGGCTGATCCATTGTTGCCTGATAAACCCAAATGTGTTTGCTTGGCATGTTTTGTTATCTTGGCTATGTGTAAGACTGCTAGTTCCTTATTCCTTGGGGGATCATTCCCGGCTTGGGGGTGGCAATGTTGCTGAGAGATTAAGGAGCACGCTGGCCTATGGTTGGGTGCAACGTTGCAGCAATGTAGTTGGTTGCGGGACAACTCTTATAAGATAAGTATTCTTGCCTAACTTGTGCTATCATATTTACCGTTGATGAATGATGATATACATGTCGAATGCTGAATTGTATATGAATGTTGTGTTGCTTCTGCTGAATATATGTGTGATTATACATCTGAGTATGTTTTATTTTTTTAAGCATTTTTTTTCAGTATTATGTGTATGTATATGTTCATGGGGCTAGATGCCCAGATGTTTGATGTGAGGTAGTGTCCTCTTCGTCGGTCGAAAGGTCGGGGACGCTACAGTATGGTATCAGAGTTATGGTTGTAGCATGGGCCTGAATGGACCATGAAAGGCTAGTTAGTAGAGGAAGGCTGCCAGGACGTAATAGGAAGAAATCTGTGAATGATAGAAAATTTTGTTGAAGAAATTTTTTCTAAGGGACAGACCGTTGGCGCATCAGAAGACTCAGTGGGAAGCCCTTCCGATGCAGTGGGAAGCTAGTTGAAAGGATGTCCGATACAGACTTGGCCACCAGTGGAGCTTATTCTAGTTGATCAACGATAATTAGAAGATGTATGAGCCAATGCATCGACAAGAATCAGTGGATCGCGCAGCCGACGTGGAACCGAAGAAATAATTTTCTAAGTGCTCATCGGTGAGACTTAGTGGAAGTGGGAGCCGCAGTTTCGGTGGATATCATCCAAAGACCGCCGAAACGCCGGCTCAATACAGTTGAAGAAACACCTAATTTTGAATTTCAGTGTCAGAAAAATATAGAGGATAAATTAGCCGACGCGGCAACAGGAAAATTTCAAAAAATTGTCTAAGTGTTGAAACCTATCGGCGACGGCGGAAGTTAGTTGATGAGATCGTCGATGGGCATCATCGGAAGACATTAGAAGATCGGATTGCCAATGAACATTGAAAATTTTTAGTTGTTGGTGCATCTGCTGTTGTGGCTGGCTAGTGAACTATCCTTTCGATGGATAGAGGCTTCAACCACTGATACCTTAGTGATTAGTACTTCCAATAGCCGATGAGAAGAAAATTTGATATTTTTTTTAAAAGTATAAGGTCGTCGGAAATTTATTGAGAATCAGACCATCGATCGAGAACATTAAAGGTTTGAGAACTCGCCATTGTGGTAGTCTAAGACACTATCCACCTGATGGTTAGTAGGTCTGATAGCTGATAATGTTCGCGGAACCCACAGTGAGGTCGCTTTTCGCCATTGCAACTGCCTAGGAGACTAATCGTCCGACGCAATAACATAGCTGATTACCGACACAAAGGAGGTAAGTTGCCGTTTGGATCGACGCAAAAACAGGAAGTATAGTGACTTGGATAGCTGATGCGCAAAGGGTTAGTCCTTCCGAGATAGACTTGTGGCCGCGAAAGACCAGAAGGTTTATGGGCCGCCATTGCGGAAGTCGAGACGAATAGCCACTCGATGCACAAGACACCCGATTGTCGATGCAGCCCATAGGCTGGTTTCATCGCCGATTAGGTTTGAAGAGTTGGATGTGGATCTGATACAGTGAAAGGAAATAGGTGAACAGTCCTTCACGTTGCCAAGGAAGATCAGAAGTTTGGTGATTTTCCTGCCGAAACGTCAGAAAATTTGTGCAGAAGAGACCTGATGAAAAGAAGGAAACTTTGGGTTTTTTGAAGTGGAAATTTTCTCAGCAAATCCCAACTGTTTTAGTAGATTTCAGTGGATTGTCAGTGGATTACAGGGCTGAACATGGGGGAGAGGAAAATTTTGTGTTTTCAGCAAAATTGTTGTTTTACGAATTTCTAGAAGAGGAAGGTAAGTAGTATTGGTTTATATTGATGATATGCATCTAACAGTTTTCTACTAACACGTTTGTAGAATTATAGACACCTCCAAGAAGAAATATTCTAGGTAGAACCGTGTGGTAAATCAAGGGGTGGTTCAACCATGAGAACCCATGACGGGTATGATGCTCGGTATTCCTACGAGCGTGCAAGAGATGCCATGGGAGAAAATGAACGTAATAGAAATGATGACATAGAGTCTAATGGAAGGAGATTCCTAGAGACACCGTCAGATGTTGCAGCCACCATGAGAATCTTGGTTAAAGCCCAGGAAGAGTAGCATCAGTTGAATGCTGCTATGTTACAGAGTTTGACAGATTTGCAGAGAAAGATAGATTCTGGATGAGGTACATCAAGACCAGAAGGCAGTAAGAGCAGCACTAGGAGAAGGAGAAGGACTTCTAGTGGATCATCTGATTCTGAAGAATCCAACAGAGATACAAGTTCACCTTCTCATAAAAGGAAAAGAATAAGGCACCATAGGGATCGCTCTCGAGTTGAATTTAGGAAAGCTAAACCTCCTACATTTGATGGTGAAATAAAGACTAGACAAGAGGCTGAAGCTTGGCTTCTTGGGATAAATAAGTAATTTCAAGTGTAGGATTACTCAGGAAACATGAAGGAAAGAGTTTCCATATTCGAGCATCCATTTGGTGGGAACACTTTAGGCAAGTAAAGAGGATCAATGAAAGGAAACTAAAGTGGAAACAACTCAAGAAATATTTCAGGCAGAAATACCTCTCTGTCAGGTATTATGATGACAATATTAAGGAGTTTCATGAGCTAAAATTGGGACAGCAGACCATGGATGAATATGCAAATAAGTTCTTGGAATTGTTGAGGTATGTTCGGTACATCAGAGATGAAAAAGTGAAGGTCCAGCAGTTTCTGCATGGATTACCTCAGTCTTACAAAGATAGAATTGAGTTTTATGAACCAAGAACTCTTGAAGAAGCGATAAGGAAGGATAAGTATTGCTATGAGCAAAGCAAAGGTAAACTTGATTACCATAAGGCATGGAAGGACAAGAAAAATGAGAAGTTTGATTAAAGGAAGAAAGGATTCAAACCTTCTAGATTCAAGAATCAGCAAAAGCAGCCATCCCAAGCTGTGAGTAATTGAGTTAGAGTGATAGGTGTAAAGCCTAAAGATCCACCACAAAATAGAGGACTGCTTCAATGTTGGAGATGTGGAGGACCCCACATGCGCAGGACTTGCCTGCTCGAGAAGGAGAGTGCAAGGAAAACTTATAACATTCAGGAAGTAGAAACAGTGGGACAAGTAGGAAGGGCAATCCCTAGAATTTATGCAGCACTGGAGGACCGCTAGGCAGATCACCAGTTAGCTGTGGTTGAAGAAGTAGGTAAGATTGTTAAACAATCTATTTCTGTTTTGATTGACCTTGGTTCTACTCATAGTTATATCAATCCTAGGGTAGTGGAGATTTCTGCTTTTAAGAAGGTCAATCATAGAAAATCTTGGTTAGTTCAGCTAGCCACTGGGACTAAAAGAAATGTCAGTGAAGTGTTGGAGAAATGTCCATTGGTTATGAATGGATGGATCACCTTTGTAGATATGAGTGTTCTACCACTTGGTTCCTATAATGTTCTCATTGGAATAGATTGGTTATAATCTCACAGAGTGAAACTTGGCTGTTATAATTTTTTTTTTGAATGCATGGATGAAGAAGGAAACCCGGTAGTTGTGAAAGCTATTCCAAAGGTAATTTTAGTAAGACAGGTTTCAGCAATGTAGTTGAAAAAGTTATGTAGGAAATGTTTCCAGTTGTACGCAACTCGTATTATGGAACCAAAAAGAGATGAGACTCCTAGGTTGGAAGACTATCAGGTGTTACAAGAATTCAAGGATGTGTTTCCTGATGAGATTCCAGGGCTTCCTCCAAAGAGGGACATTGATTTCACCATTGAAATTGTGCCAGGAACGGCACCAGTGTCCAAGACACCCTACAGGATGAGTACACCAGAGATGCTAGAGTTGAAGATGCAACTGCAAGAGTTGTTGGAAAAGAAGTATATCTGACTGAGTGTGTCTCCTTGGGGAGCACCGGTTCTATTTGTGAAAAAGAAAGACGGTACACTCAGGTTATGTATTGATTACAGACAGTTGAACAAGGTTACTATGAATAATAAATATCCTTTGCCTAGGATTGATGACCTCTTTGATTAAATGAGAGGAGCAAAGGTATTTTCCAAGATTGAATTGAGGTCTAGTTACCATCAGGTGAGAATCAAGGATGAAGACATTCATAAGACAACCTTTAGGACAAGGTATGGACATTATGAGTTTATAGTGGTACCATTTGGTCTCACAAATGCACCAGCTACATTTATCTGCCTTATGAATAGTGTCTTTAGTAGTTATTTGGACAAGTTTGTTCTTTTTTTCCTTGATGACATTCTTGTTTATTCTAAGAATGAGGAAGAACATGAAGAGCATTTGAGATTGACATTGCAATTGCTCAGGGAGAATCAGCTGTATGCAAAACTAAGCAAGTGTGACTTCTATAGAGATAAAATACAGTATTTGGGTCACATTATCATAGAAGAGGGTATATTAGTAGACCCTGAGAAGATTGAAGCCATTATGAATTGGCCTGCTCCTAGAAATGTGACAGATGTAAAATATTTTATGGGACTTGCAGGATACTACAGGAGATTCATTGAGGGATTTTCCAAGGTTGCACATGCCATCACTTCTTTGCAAAAGAAGGGAATAAAGTTCGAATGGACTCTGAAGTGTGAAGAAAGCTTCCAGTGGTTGAAGGATCTTCTCACCAGTGCACCAATATTGAAAGTTGCAGATCGAGAGAAGGATTTTGTGGTATGTACCTATGCATGCGGATAAGGGCTTGGAGGATTCCTCATGCATGACAACCACGTGATATGTTATGAGTCAAGAAAGATGAAGGAGCATGAGAAGAACTATGCCACTAATGATCTAGAGCTTGCATCCATAGTACATGCTCTCAAGATGTGGAGACACTACTTGATGGGTAGAAGATTTGAACTCAAAACAGACCATTGTGGTCTGAAGTATCTATTTGATCAGCCTACTTTGAATGCTAGGAAAGTAAGATGGCTGGAATTTTTATGCGAGTTTGATTTTGAAATCAAGCATATAAAGGGGAAAGAGAATAAGGTAGTTGATGCACTTAGCAGGAAGGTACAGGAAATGCATGTGGCATCTCTTAGTATCTGCCAATTAGATTTGAGGCAACAGATTGTTAATCATGTTGCTGGAGATGAATTGTATGAATAGGTAAAAGAAAAATTGCAGCAACAAAGTCTTGAGAAGAGGTATGAGGGATATAAATTGGAAGAAGATGGAATTATTACTTATAAAGGCAGAATTTATATTCCAGATGTAGCATATTTGAGGAGAGTTGTCATGGATGAAATCCATCAAGCTCCATATTCTGGTCACCCAGGATATCAAAAGACAATTGCTACAACTAGAAAGCAGTTCCTTATGAATAGTGTCTTTAGCAAGTATTTGGACAAGTTTGTTCTTGTTTTCCTTGATGAAATTATTGTTTATTCTAAGAATGAGGAAGAACATGAAGAGCATTTGAGATTGACAGTGCAATTGCTCAGGGAGCATCAGCTATATGCAAAACTAAGCAAGTGTGACTTCTATAGAGATAAAATACAGTATTTGGTTCACATTATCTTAGAAGAGGGTATATTAGTAGACCCTGAGAAGATTGAAGCCATTATGAATTGGCCTACTACCAGAAATGTGACAGATGTAAGGTCTTTTATGGGACTTGCAGGATACTACAGGAGATTCATTGAGGGATTTTCCAAGGTTTCACATGCCATCACTTCTTTGCAAAAGAAGGGAATAAAGTTCGAATGGACTCTGAAGTTTGAAGAAAGCTTCTAGCGGTTGAAGGATCTTCTCACCAGTGCACCAGTATTGAAAGTTACAGATCGAGAGAATTATTTTGTGGTATGTACTGATGCATGTGGATAAGGGCTTGGAGGAGTCCTCATGCAGGACAACCACGTGATATGTTATGAGTCAAGAAAGCTGAAGGAGCATGAGAAGAACTATGCCACTAATGATCTAGAGCTTGCAGCCATAGTACATGCTCTAAAGATGTGGAGACACTACTTGATGGGTAGAATATTTGAGCTCAGAAAAAACCATTGTGGTATGAAGTATCTATTTGATCAGCCTACTTTGAATTCTAGGAAAGCAAGATGGCTGGAATTTTTATGCGAGTTTGATTTTGAAATCAAGCATATAAAGGGGAAAGAGAATAAGGTAGCTGATGCACTTAGTAGGAAGGTACAGGAAATGCATGTGGCATCTCTTAGTATCTGCCAATCATATTTGAGGCAGTAGATTGTTAATCATGTTGCAGGAGATGAATTCTAGGAACAGGTAAAAGACAAATTGCAGCAACAAAGTCTTGAGAAGAGGTATGAGGGATATAAATTGGAAGAAGATGGACTTTTTACTTATAAAGGTAGAATTTATATTCCAGATGTAGCAGATTTGAGGAGAGTTGTTATGGATGAAATCCATCAAGCTCCATATTCTAGTCACCCAGGATATCAAAAGACAATTGCTACAGCTAGAAAGCAGTTCTTTTGGACAGGAATGAAAAAGGACATGGCTGAATACATTTCAAGGTGCATGGAATGTCAAGAGGTAAAGGTTGAGCATTAACATCCAATAGGTTTGTTGCAGCCTTTTCCAGTCCCGGAATGGAAATGGGAAGCTATTTCCATGGATTTTATTATAGGATTGCCGATGACTTGGAGACAACATGATTCCATCATGGTTGTGGTAGACAAGTTGACAAAAGTAGCACATTTTATACCGGTGAAGTCTACGCACAAGACTGATGACATTGCAAAGATATTCATGAAGGATAATTTCAAATTGCATGGGTTGCCGAAGGCAATAGTCTCTGACAGAGATGTCAAGTTTACTTCCAATTTTTTGAAGGGGTTGTTTGCAGATTTTGGTACACAGCTAAAATTCAGCACTGCATACCATCCTCAGATAGATGAGTAAACAGAAAGAGTGAATCAGGTGCTTGAAGATATGCTTCGCATGTATGTGATGGACAAACCAACCAAGTGGGAAGATTACTTACACTTGGTAGAGTTTTCTTATAACAATGGACAACAAACATCCTTGGGGATGAGTCTGAATGAAGCTTTGTATGGAAGAAGGTGTAGGACACTAGTGACTTGGGATAATCTAGTGAATAGGATTGTGCTTGGACCAGAATTGCTCAAGGAAATGGAACAAGAGGTTATAATATTAGGAATAATTTGAAAGCGGCACAGGACAGACAGAAAAGCTATGCAGATAAGCATAGGATAAATAGAGAGTTCAGTGTTGGGGATCATGTTTACCTCAGAGTGAAAGCAAATAAGAGTTCCTTGAAGCTTGGAAGTTGTGCCAAGTTGTCACCAAGATATTGTGGGCCGTTTGAAGTGCTTGAAAGAATAGGGCCTATTGCATATAGACTTGCATTGCTTGCTAGTACTAGAGCTCATAATGTTTTTCATGTCTCTTTGATTAAGAAATATGTACATGATCCTAACCATGTGATAAAATGGGATGTGATTCAGGTGGAACCCGAGGGAGAGTTCCAAGTCAAGCCAATGCACATCCTCAATAGGAAGGTCACAATGCTCTAGAACCGAGCCATAGGGTAGGTAAAGGTGCAATGGGAGCACTACAGACCTGAAGAGGCTACGTGGGAACTGGAGAATGCCATGCAATTGGCACAACCATTTTTGTTCAATACTGTGGAACACTGAGGCGATACCAGTGTAGCATTTTGTTCAATTTTGTAAAGCACTGAGGACAGTGCTATTGAAGGGGGAGGGGAATGTAACACCCAGGTTTTGACCCCATTTGCATTAATGTATGTGACATATATATTGTAATGAATTGTGGTGTGGAGCTGAAGGAAAAATCCCCACCACTGATTCGGTTGTGTTATGTTTCAGTGATTGGAGTGTTAACGATGGTATATTGGGATATGCGGCATACATATTAAGTTGTGGAATCATGTAGCTACTATTCATTTTAATTAAATAACCCAACCAGCTATGTTCACTGCAACTAAATTGAGAAGGGGCATGGTTCTCATAAGGATAAGGAAGGGGAATGGTAAACCTTAAGCCATGGGGGGGGAAATCCATGTGTCACCACTCTTTTTGATTTGATCATCTTCCCTTGTCTTATCCAACTACCACTCTAAATGTTCTGCTGGGTAGTTGAGACAGTTATTGCTGGGGAGTGGAGTGTGGCAGGATTTGTTAACCCAAAAATCCCCCACATTTCTCTCTATGGCCTACACCACCCAAGGACACCATCTCACAACACTCATTTCACTCCATAAGACCTTCCATTTGACCCGCACACCTCCAAAAGAGCCTAAGGATGAAGAAAAGGGCTAAAACCCCCCAAAAAGAACCCAAAATACCCCCCTAGGAGCTAAAGCCCTCAAAAAGGGGCTAAAGATAGGGAGGAAGGGGATAAAGGCCCAAAGAAGGGGCTAAAGACCTGACCAAGGGCTTAAAACCCTAAAATCCCTTGGAAAAATTATAAAAGGAGGGTGGGGGGTCACTCTCAAAACACTCATCACTTGCCTATTGTTATGTTTCCCGTGGATGCTTTGAGACCTTTGCCTCTCAAACCACCCACATTCCCTCTCCTCCATTTCCATCCCATCAAGCCATTTCTTCCCAACCAAGAGAAAGGTGCTCCCATGAGCTAGTTCATGGTGGCCCATTTCCACCTAAGTGAGGTATAACATTTCTTTTCATGTTTGTCTAATTTTTTTTGCTTTCTAACTATTATTTTTTTATTTGCAGATTCTATTGTTGACATTGTTTGCAGGTTTGCCATTGTAGTAGCTTAGGTTGCTTGCAGGTTTCAAGAAGGTAGAACCCTAACCTTTTTTCTGCAGAGGGGTTCACAAGGGCTTCATATCCCTCTTTCTTTTCTGTTATTAGCTCATAGTTTAGTCTAGTTTTAGTTTTCTGTCACTAGATTAGCTTAGTTTATTTTACTGTTATGTTTATGCTATTTCCATTTCGTTTTTTCCTGTTTTCAAAGAGTAGGAACCTACCCTTGTGACCTATAGGCACAAGGGAGCCATTCTTTCTCCTGCAGTGAGGAGAAATCCTCGCTACAACTTTGGCGACCATACTAGGTCGATCCCACAGGATCCATGGTCCAAAAATTTCAAGTTTTCAAGTTTTTTCAATTTTACCCTAGTTTTCAGAAATCTTATGTTAGATCTCTCTTAAATTTGCTTTATTTCCAGTTTTAGTCAGTGCCGAAGCCTCTACTAGGCCAAGACAAGTCAGACTGACCCCAGTACCAGTTATGGTCGGCCAGATTTGACCCTGCATCACCAAAAAACCCCTTTCCGGAGAAGGGTGCTCTTATTAGGGGAAAAGGTGAGACTTGGGAATTCTAAATGAGCAAAAAAGTGCACCCAAGGTGCACTTAATCCCCAAATAGGTGCGACTTCAGCCCAAAATCTCAAGTTGCGGCTGTTTTCGCATTCTGTGCAAGCCCCTCGCTCATTTCTGGAAAAATCTCGCGGCCCCCTCGCTAGATTTGGTCAGAAATGTGTGGCCTGTCACACAAAAGTTGAATTTAAATTTAATTGACAGTAATTTTTAGTTGCATAGGACTGTTAGTGCGGCCCAGCCATCTCTTTCCACCATTGCAGGTCTTTTTCAGTTCCAGTTTTTATTTTCTGCAAATCAATCCATGAACAATGTGTAAATGTTAAATCAACTATTTAGGCTTAATAAAATGAACTAGTCTAACTAAAAGTAATTTAAAAATAACCATCTTGATGCCCCCTTCCTCCTCTACCCAGTCATCACCCTCTGGGGTATTCTGGGATACGACGAAGGGTAAGCTCATATAGATCTAGGCACGCCATGGTGTTTTTCCCAAACCAATAAAACTTGGTGACCTGGAAGGTAGAGGGGGTAAAGGAGGGCTTCTCACGGCACTAAGCGTCCTCCCTGTTGACCAAAATAGCATTCAGGAGGTGACCTGAGGATCTATGGATGGGCTTAGTCCCATTATGTTGAGAGCCCAACACCTTCTCTTGGTTGAAGAAGAATATCACTGAGAGGTAAACATTTAGTTAGGCCAACAATCCAGGGTTAATCACTATACTTGCTTACAAATTTCTATTTATGTTTGCATATAAAACCATGATATGAACTCTACCATGAATTCATAAACCATATTGAAAACAACCAAATACAAGAACAAACAAGCAAACCAACACACCATACCAAATAATTAACCCAACTCAGTTCATGACGCTGAGTAAGCCTTAAAATTTACCAAATTTACACTAAGTTCAATCAATTCTATAGTCTTTGAGGACATAAGTCCCTGACTGCTTCAACTGTGGGAAGTACTTGGGCTTTGCCCAAAAACCCATTGTGAGGAGTACCACAGGAACCCCAAAGTAGCTGGCCGCTAAGAGGAATTGCCAAGCGAAATGGGCAACGACCCCTTTCGATTAAGTAGAAGCACTGTTACGGAGAGAAATTCCTATGGCTTGGGGTACCACAATAGACAGCTAGACTCCAGAAATCAATCTTCTCCAATATGCAATAGAAATAAAAAATCTAACACTAAAGGATCGAACCTCGTACCTTATTCCGGACGGTTGAAGTAGATCCCCGTTGAGCTTTCCAATCTTCAGCTTGAATTGTTACAGCACGTCCTCAACAACCAGTAAACAATACAAGCATACTATATTTCATGGTGTTAGATATATTCTAGCATATATAATCAATAATGTAAAAGCATTTGACATATTCCAATGGAAACAATATTCATTCAAATACACATTATTGGACAGGAAAAGATATTTCTATTAATAAGAATCAGAGATTACAAGTGACAACCTCTGATGGCACGTCTGCGAACCGGAGAAACTGAATCCCTCACTTGGGCCTCCACCACCTCAATCCTCCATCACTTCGATAGCAAGCTTACTAACAATGGGCAAGCTTGGGAAGAACACAACAATGCTCCAAGGGACAAAGGGATGCAGACTCAAGCATAAAGTTCTGGCAACAATGGACTATAGTTTCGATGCTTTCAACTTTCTCTTATGCTTTCAATGTACCAAGGGGTTCCTTGTATAGCTCTTCAAAGGGATACTGAAGGGTCGAATCCGTGCGATCTCAAGGCATATGGAAGGCCAGGAGTCATATGAGTCGGATCCAAGTCAAGGAACA
>LPNX010882577.1:3833-114690 GCA_001517045.1 Pseudotsuga menziesii
TGAGTCCTTATCCCCAGTCAGTTTCATATGCTGCCCGATCAGCCCCGCCATCATACTCTGAACAAAGGAAGTTTGATTCCACCTACTCTATTTACCCAGTTATTCCCCCCAGTTTCTCACTCCTGACATCAGCACTATCACCTTTCGGCTTTTGCACCTCGCGCTCCTGTCAAGGAAACATTATCTCCTTGATAGTTGCAGGTCTCCCTCTATCGACGATAGCCCCTCTATTCCAGAGGATAGACCCAGAGGCCCTGCGCCTTGGACCCATCACCATCTGTGGTGAGTGCCTACTGACCATTTTGAGAGGAGTCATCATTGCCTCTCCGACTGGTTGTTTCTCACATGCTCGACTTCAGTACCTTATTCGCATCGTTGAGAATCGCGCAGGCTTTATATGTCCGTTCCATTTTGTGTCGAAGACCCCGGATTTCCCCCGACTCTAGCACATTGGTGAGTCACTTCGGAACACCCAGTTATATGTTCCCGTGGATGTCCGGGCTGCGTTGGCGATTGTATTCGGAAGCCATCCTATTCTATGCTTCCTTGAGTACCTAGTTCAGTTCCAGTTCAAGTGCACCATTGTGAGCATGACCCTGGTCACTCTGATCCAGCAGCTCACCAGTGCGCTTGGTACCACATTCAGTAGCACTGCCGTCATCCCAGTGTTTCAGTTGTTCCGCTAAGACATAGTCAGCTCAGCAGTATGTTCCAGATTTGTGTCCCCTCTGGACACTTATGATATATACAGCAGTCCCTATGTATCCTACAGGTCCCTCTTTTCGGGGCTCACAGTTATTTTTCATGTATCTTGATACGAGCATGGGTATTCCCGCCTCGTCTATCTATTGAGATCTCTCCTCATCCAGTATTTGAGGACCATTTATATTGTTATGTTATATTTTGATACGAGCATGGGAATGCCCGCCTCGTCCATATTATCAGATGATCCCTCATCCATTATTGAGGTTATGTACTTTTCAGTCCTTGCAGGTGGTTCGAGATCGGTGTCCCGGACTTCAGCTGTTTCCTTCTCTTATCCATCCCCCCAACACAAACCAAAAAAGACTCATGATGTCCATCGGCCATACGATGAGCTCCTGCCCTCGCACATCAGGGGGCAATCTGTTAACACCCAAAAATGGTTAACTACCTCATCTACCCCATTTCATGGCTCATTCGTCCATTTACCTACCATATTTCCTTGAAAATCCCACTAAAAGCCTCCAAAAGGCCTAAAATGCCTCCAAAAGGCCCAAAAACCCCTTTTTCCTCCAAAAATAACCAAAATTCCTCCAAAAATAGCAAAAATCCCCAAAAGGGAAGAAAAGGAATAAAAATAATGAGGAAAAAGGAGGAAAACCCTAAAACGGGTAAAAAACCCTAAGCATTCTGCCCTAAACCACATGGTTTCCAAAAACCATGGGCAAGCACTTCACCACTAAAAAACTATAAATAAGTGGTGAAGCCCCCTCATTTCACATCCACAGTCATAGCATCCTTACTCTGCCAAAACATCTCATGAAACCCTAGTTTACCATCAATCTATTTTCACCTTTGAGACCCCTATTGGCCTATTTTTCCACCATCGGAGAAGGAGAAGGAGCAGCTCGGAGCTCGGAGCCACCGACATCGGACCAGCGCAACGGACTCCACCAACCTCCACATTGGAGGTAATACTAATAAAAACACCATTACACATTTCATTATTGTCTTTTACTTCCTGTCATTTACTTTTTCTGCTTTAGCTTAGTTTTTACTTTTCAGTTTATTTTTGTTTCATTGAACTGCTACTAAGGATTCCAGATTCCTTAGTAGGTGCTCATCAGCACAAGCTAGGGTGAAAACCCTAGCTACAATTCTGCAATATTGTTAGTGGTTTTAAAGTCAAGCTTATAAGATGGATGAATATTCTGTTTGGATGGAGAAATAAATACTACACCTGCACCTGCTGAGTTTTGAGTGCTAGTCCGGTCAAAATATATGTTCCATACTATTGTGGTCACTTCTTCAGGCTACTGATAGGTGGGATGGGTAAGCTGGAATGGCGTTTGCTGAGAATCATCTATTTGCGAATGCATGATCCAAAATCAGTATCCATTGCATAAATGGGGTGGTTCACTGAATTCATTTCATTTCTTATGATGTAGGCAAGTTGATTCTCTCCGTAAAACCTCTTGGTCTCCCCTCCAAACATGGGGATTGTGGCATATGTAAGGTCCATTTGAAGGGTGCCACCTAGCCTTTTACTCTACGATTGAGACAGTAAAAGACCAAATTTGGGAGGGATATCAACCACTACAATGTCCATCATGATGCTTTTTGAAGGCAGTTGAGATAGGTTTACAACAAGGTCTTTGATGAGGCCTAAGCACTTGACCTTTCTGGAGTCAAAGGAGAACAAATCATGGTAGGGATTTGTAATTCTGAGACTAAGCTCATCCATCACAGCTTTTGTCATTAGGTTATGGGAAGCTCCTGATTCCAGCAAATAGTTATGAAGGACTTTATCATGGATATTCAAGGATATGTAGAAAGGTGGGCATGAATCTTTTAGGTCTTCGATCATAGAGCCTAGGGTTACAATAGGTTTATCATCTTGCAGATTTACAAAGTTAGTATCAATATGTATCTTTGGCTGAAGAGAATTCAGTATGGAAGATTTGAATGCATCATTTTTCATTAGCTCAATTAATGGGAAAGGGATCTTCAATTTCTAAATCTCTAACTCAAGGTTGAAAGAATAATGCAGTCTATCAGGAAACCTTACCTCGTGTACTGGAGCTTTGAGTTGGACTTGATTATGGCTTGATGAGGGTTCTGGTTTTTGCAATGGTTTGGAAATGACAGCCATTTTCTTTGGTAAAACAGTAGCCTTTTTAGCTGGTGCAGTAGGTTGTTTGGTAGGAACAAGATTCTTCTTAATGGGAGCAACTAGCCTGGACCTCAGGTTATACCCTCCTTGACCATCAGCCTGATATATTGTTTCTTCACTGATCTACTCCTCAATTAGGGTTTCTTCATATTCTTCCTGTGTTAGAAAAGAATAGTCAACTCCATCTTCCATGTAGTGGATGTTTTCTTCAGCCTCTCCTTCTTCCTCAATGAACTCTAGTTCTTCTTCTAGTATATCATCCTAAAAAGGAGCTCTGATTCTCTAATATTCCCCTTGATTCCTTTCCCTTCTGAGGATTTGAAATGGAGGGTTGCCTCTTCTATAAGAGACAAAATTAGGGTTTCGGGGAACAAAATCACTAGGCCCTTTGCCTCTCACAGGTATCTATCCTTGGTCCTTTAGCTTAGGCATTTTAACAGTTAGTTTATCTAACAGTTTGGTCATTTTATAAATCGTGTTCTCTGATGAAAAATCCCCAAGAGGGTCTGCTGGCTGCTTCTTCCTGTCTATCTTTCCTTTGACCTTCTAATATGCCACAATGTTAGATTCTACCTCTAGGGCAACATCCTGCATGAGTGATAAGGAGGCAGACCTCCTTTCTCTGAGAAGCAAGCAGAAATCAGAGTCAAAGGCATTTGCATAAGTTATCCTAGCTGAGGTATCAGTGGGCTTGATTTCAGTGGGGATATTGCTATACATATTATTAAACCTCTTGGTAAAGTTAGAGACAGACTCCCCATTCTCTCTTTTCAAGTTGTTGAATTCTATGATATAATAGAGGTGGTGTCTCCTCTCTCCCCAATGCTTTAGAAAGATGTCATCTATGGCTTCAATGCTTATCACTGACCTAGCAAGAAACTCTTTGAACCATTTCCTATCCTAACCATCTAGGATTTGTACAAAAACCCTAGTCCACACATCTTCCTGTTCTATATTAATGTTCTCAGCATAACTGTAAAATGCCTCTAGATGTTATTCAGCTATGAAATCTCCCTCTCCTATGAAATTAGGCATGTACTTGAGGTAGTCTCTAGTGGGCATGTCCGAGAGAGGGTTAGGAAAATTTAGTGGGGCATACCTAGCTACCAGGATCCTTTCCATTTTGGTCAATTGAGAAGCAGCCATATTGGAAATGGGTATGGAAAGGATGGAGGAAGGTAGTACTGATGTAGTTAGTAGCTGAGAAGGTGGTGGTTGTAAAATTATCCTAGTGGAGTCACCAGGGATTGGATCTTCACAAGCAGCAGTGCTTGAAGATACCCAAACCCTGAATTTTTTTTATGTATTTATAAATTCCTGAGAATTAAGTGTTTCAGTAGAATAAATAATAGCAGAAAAATTTCTTGAAATATCTGATGTAGCTTCCTTTGCAGCACTATTGGTTTTCCTTAGTGAAGCCCTAGCTCTTCTCAAAATATCTTCTATATTTGAAACCGATGTTGCTAGTGGCCCTTGAGGGTTTTCTCTGGTACTTGGTCTTCTTAAAGTCACCTTATTTCAATGGAGTCACTAGATAGATTATTACAACCATAATAGTTTCCAATCTTTGTCTATCATCAAATCAAGTATCTATGTCGTCTCCCAAGGAAACTGAGCTTCAGTCTCCTCTCCTCGACAACGGTGCCAATTTGTTATCACTCTAGGAAACTCCTCTAGGTTGCAGGTCAAGGATGCCTGGTAACTTAAATATTGTTTTGGTTTTGTAAGTGGATTAATTCAGGTGACCTATAGAAACCTAACACTCTCAAGACAATCATGAAACTCAATCAAGGATAAGGCTTCTAACTAGCACTATTCAGAGGTTTCATAATATGGTGCAGAGATGGAGAACTTATCATGCTGGTAGATTCATACATAAAACAGATATATATAAATGGCTAATCATAACAAGGAAGGTACTTATTATTCAAATCATCAATATGCCAATAGGATAATAGCTATCGGACATCAATAAACCTAAATAAACTTGAATAACACATTCAAGCATAAGCACATAATAGACAGAAAATGGAAGCTGAACATATGATAGCAAAAGAGCTTAAATCAGGTCATGAGCAATATGAGAAGCTTGACAATAGTAATGGTCTACAAGTCCTCGAATTCAAACCCTTTCAATAAAATAAGTCTTAGGATTTATAGCCTTTACAAAAATACTCAGATCTTGAAAACTTGGATTTGATTTAATAAAAATAGACAAAATAATTGTTTTTTACATAATTAGGTTAAAAAACCCTAATTAACTACTAGTCTAACTAACTGTAGAATTTGTTCACTATTTGAACCTTCTAATAACTAAAGTAAGTACTGGAAATCACTGCCACTGGTATACTGTTGGTTAAGTCACTATTTCACTTTGATAGTTGAGTGTTGGTGACCTTTTCTACTATTACGTCACAGCAAAACTGAAGCATACCTTCCCCGATGTTTCCTTAAATGTCTTCATCTTTACACTTCATCTTTGAGACATCCATGTTCGCCCAAAACTGGTCCTGCATGTCAAAAATCGATATTATGCCTCGGTCTGCTTTTGGTGGTTAAGAGCCCAAAATCTCGAAACTATTAGCTACCGAAAGCGGTGCTTTTGGTGTCTAATGAACTCCCTCAGCATCTGCCTAAGCCATCGAAATCCCGGTTCTTCAAAAAATATATAGTCACCTCCAACATTGTTCTTTCAAGTTTTTCTACTTAGCTTTCTTCTTCAATAGGCTCTATGTTAGGAGGGTTAATAATAGCCTGGCTTGCTTCTGGAGGCTGAAGGCTTACTGCAGCTTCAGCTAGGGTTTCCAATATGAGGTGGGTGCTAGGGTTTTTCTTGGCCTCCTTCAGCTGCAATCTCTGAAGCCTAATCATTCTTTACAATCTTGTGTTGTCTTTCAGGTACCTTTTATTTAGTCTATTTAGGAAAATATACCTTTCTCTCTGCTCTCGGTAATATTTATGCAGCAGCTTGTTCCTACTAGTCAATGCAGCATTATTTTTCTTTATCTCCCTTTCCAAAATCTCCATCTCATACACTTGTCTCAATAACTGATTTATCCTTTGTGTCTTGGGCTTGCTACAGGAAGCCTTCTCTACTGGTTCATCTTGATCTTTTGGTGTAGGTGATGGTAGTTCATCAATCTCTACTACAACCTGCAAAGCTAGGTCTGCACCTTCCTCTTGTTCTTCTTTTGAATCTGAGTAGGGCAGGATCAAAATGTTCTCACTGTGTGTTGTAACTTCCTGGGCCTTTTCACTGAAATCCAAGTTTCTTTTGACCTTCTTGGCTTTGGAAAAGGAAGGAGGTTGTTCTTCTACTACTAGGGATATAACCCTTCTCTTCCTTTTCCCACTTCTTGGTGTGCTGGACTTTTAAGAAGGAGACTTCCCCTTTTCTTCTGGCTGAATGCATGTTTCAAAACCATTCCAAAATAATAAATAAGGCTATGCCATATTCCTCCTCTTTGGCATTTCTTGGATCAGAAGTTGGATAAGACCATGATGAGAAAATATTCCAGCAATGTTGGTTGGCTGAGCCTTCACCTAGTGTGCCATCTTTGCCAAACTCCTGTGTAATTAAAAAGGAAAATTCAGTGGGATTCTCCCTATGAAGTTGTTCATCAATTTAAAATGGTAAATCATAGCTCTGTTGTATATCCCTTCACAGGTTATGTAGACCACAATGGTATTCAGTAGTTGCTACCACCTCTCTTCTATCTAGGAGGATGGTACACTTTTCATCGATGCCACCTCCCTATGTTCAAGCTTCAGGTAAGATCCGAACTCTACATCTTTTGGTATGGTAGTCTTAAACCACTTCTATCCTATGCTAGGGAGTTCAGTCACTTCAGTAATTAGGGTTTCATCTATTAGGAATTATTATTTTCCTATGACTGCCTTAGAGCCATCGAAAGAGAGGGAAAATTCCTCAGCCACCTGCTGGTGTGAACCTTGAATCTTCTCACAAAACCTATAGCATCCAGCATCCTTGATTATTTGATATACCTCTAGATGTGCCTCCAAGTAGCTGATGTCTCCCAAATCCTACCTAAGAGCAGGTCCTCCCTTCGTTAGAGGAAATTTGGGGTCTAAAATGGGCCTTATAAGAAAATGTGCCAAAATAAGTTCTTGTGAGTTGGAATTAAAGAACCAGTAGAATTTCAATAAAATGATTCAACCATAATGGTTGAATTAACATATTTGTCATACAAAAAACTACTTTTTTTGTTCGTATTTTCTACATATCTCCTTGTGTTTTTACTCAAATTTTGATCAGGAGAGCTCATTGGATGCGAAATTTGATTCTACATCCAACGAGTACCCACAATGCATACTTTTGATGGACCCCGATACCTCAAAAACAAGAAATACTTGAAAAAATGTGATGATGACATCATTATCATGTTTTTCATGTATTTCTTGTTTTTACGGTATCAGGGTCCATCAAAAGTATGCAGTGTGGGTACTCGTTGGATGCAGAATCATATTCCTCATCCAATGAGCTCTCCCGATCGAAATTTGAGTAAAAACATAGGGAGATATGTCAAAAATATGAACACAAAAAGTAGTTTTTTCTTTCTTCCTCGAAAATTAATAAATATTATTTTATTATTTTAACTATTATTTTATTATTTTACCTATTAGTTTATTATTTTCCTTAGGAGGCCCATTTTAGACCCCAAAATTCCTCTAATGCTTAATCTTGCTGAATGCCACTCCTGGGTACCTGCAACAATAAATTCAATTTCTGTTGGATAGTGTTTTAGTAGGCTACTTCTTAGAGATGGCTTTCTGATGGAGAGAAATGATAAAGTCGAGGGTGGGGTGTACTAAAGATTTGGCACAGATTATGAGGGATTTATCCGGCATGATTGATGCTAAGATTAGAGGTTGATGGCTTCAGTTGATCTTTTCGAGACCCCTTGCCCAACAATCATATTAAAATCAACCCTGAATACTCAGTGGTATTTTCTGCACTTCTGTGGACATGTGGAGGGAGAAGGAGGGTTTCATCATATCTGTCCTTATCAGTTTTAATAATGACCTCCTTATTCATTTCCTCACACATTGATGTAGCCTCCTGTCCTTTCGGTGGTTTATTATGCCTTTTAATGATCGTTGCTTTGCTGACGGGCTCTGATTTTATAGATTTCTAACCATTTCTCTCTTTTACCTTTACGGTGGTTAACAACCTTCGGGAATTTTTCTGCTAGCTGCCAAAAACAAGGCTTTCGGTGGCTAATGAAATGCTAACCCTTTTGCCCAAGCCACCGAAACCATTTTCCCAATGTCACGGTGAAACTCAGCTTTCGACGGATAGTGGCCTTGCCAAATATTCCTTTTAACCGCCGAAAGCCCATCCTTTCGGTGGCTAATGAAACTTAAGAGCTTTCACCTAAGCCACCGAAACCGCTTTTTCCCCAATGCCTTTTTTCCTGCTTTCGGTGGTTAACGCCCTTCTTGAACTATTCACTAAGCTGTCGAAAGCAACACTTTTCGGTGGCTAATGAGATGTATGAAGTCTCGCCTAAGCCACCAAAAGTGATTTCACCAGTTACTCGCTTGGGCCCACTTTTGGTGGTTAACCTTTATCCTGTGTTAAACTGTTAGCTGCCAAAACAAAGCCTTTCAGTGGCTAATGAGCTATTAAGAACCCTGCCTAAGCCACCGAAAGATAAAACTTCCAATTTCTTCAACCATAGCACAAACAGAGACTTTCAATTTGTTCGTCATCTTTACATCTTTCATGACATGACTCAAATTCTTCATACTATCAAAATAAATTTATTTTGGGAGATAACACAACCCTCACCTTGGACTTAAAGTCATTAATAAAAAGTACATACTAATCAGATCCTTACATACTTATAAGTGTGATCTACACTTATTAACATGAATTAAAATTAATTCATATTATTAGAACCCTATCATTGGTACCAATTAATCCTATAGTGAATAATTTATTATTGATAACAGAAAGAGGGTATATTAAAGAAAAAATTAATTTGCGTGCTGGATAACTTAAGATTTCAAGTGTCTTGCTAAGTCAAAGATGAGGTTGTTTGCCACAACTGTTTAGAATAGAGATCTTTATTGTTGAGTTCTTAAGTTAGACTAGTGAACATCCTATTATAATTATAATAATTTTTAGGCTAGAGAAGCCCAAGAAAGATATCACTAAAGACCTAAGAAGAAAGAAGCTAAGTTTCTTATATACAACTATATATGTGTGTGTATCTATATATATACACACACATTCAGGGACTTTATATTTGGTGTAATTATTAGTATATTGCACAAAATATGAGGGTGCACCTCTCCGTAACATAACAAAGGATAATTAAATCCATAAGGAGTATTTATGTTTTTACAAGTATAAATTCATATTACTTTAAAAAAAAACCATTAACAAAAGGAGAACACACTCCTTTCCTAAAAGGTATTAGATAGTAAGACAATGGTTACGAAGGAATTGGAACCATACAAAAGGGATTAGTTGGAATCGTTATTAGATTGATGGAGCATAGCTTTCAAGTCCGTTGTTAGGTGTTGTTTAGTGGGAGGGAAGAAAACTCCCCAAAAGGAGGGTGACTACCCAAAAAGGGGAATTGTTCCTTCTCCAGAAACAACCATCAAAGATCATTAAGGAAGATCTGCTTGAGGTTTGTAAAGCACATTTTAAAAACATATCTAATCCAACGATTGAAAGGGGGGAAATAATAGGGAAAGGAAGAAGAAACCATTCATGGCTCGAGGAGCTAGAGTTCAATCACTTCAGATCTTTGTATGTGTAAGTATGCCACCTGTTTTGATAATGTATGCATTCTATATCTAATATTTGATCATGTTTTCTTGTATCTGCATTCTAGATCTAAACTTTGATCATGATTTCCAATATTATCATTACATAATTGATTTGTTGTATATGATTCTAAGCCTGTGTTGAATATATTTATATACATTATAGAATACGATTTCTAGTATATTTGTTTTCACAGGCTACGTTTTATTTTATAGATATGGAAAATATGTTTTGTGTATTGTCTACAATGGAAGATTTTGCATACAGAATTATTTTCATTTTCATTGGCTATGTTTTAATGTATACATCTGGAGAATACATTGTGTGTAGTGTCTAAAATGCTAGATTTTGCATACATGATTATTTTTGTTTTCATTGGATACATTATATTGTATAGATTTGGATAATGCATTGTGTGTATTGTCTAAAATGTTAGAGTTTGCATACAGGATTATATGTGTTTTCAATGGCGACACTTTATTTTAAAGCGCTGGAAAATACGTTGTGTGTATTTTCTACAATGATAGATTTATCCCACAAGATTATTTGTGTTTTGCACTGGGTACATTTTAATGTATAGATCTAGAGAATACGTTGTGTGTATTGTCTAAAATGCTATATTTTGCATACAATATTATTTTCATTTTCACTGGCTATTTTTATTGTATAGATTTAGAGAATACACTGTGTGTATTGCCTAAAATGTTAGATTTGGCATACAAGAGTGGCTCTAGGAAGAATAACATATGCCAAATAGAGTCAATGGTTGGGAGGAAATTCAAATTCTAGATTTCAGACGCTTAAGACATTTAGATTAGAGAAGTAACCCTTAATGATTAGTTTAATTAAGTAATCTAATTACATTATGCATTAAGTATCTTATGATGAAAAAATTATTTATAATGCTCCTAATGATTTATGGACTAACTTGATTGTCGACAAGTTGTGACCGCAAAGAACGGGATCCAATGGTGGAAAGGAATTAGACTAATTCCATGAAGGAAATATGGTGTAATCATTTTGCATATGTACATATGTTATAAGTTAGTCTTCTTTTATCATGAGAAGTAATGAAGATGTTGTTATAGCTGATTTTACCACACATGGTTGATCACACTTTTATGGCCTTCCTTGTCCCTCTACAAACTCTTTGGACCCCATGAAATATTGTTGTATCTTTGATGTTTCCAAGATCATCCCTAAAAACACTCATTATTTGTTGTACGCGACTTTTAATCCCTTTCTCTCGTATATACGCGGATATTACCCTTAAACCCGTGTACATCGGGATGTGTGCAAAAGACCAAATGTTTATAAATTTTTCCTTGATGTGGATCCAATTCACTTGTCTCTTTCCTTTCATATGCCTCGCTCGAATTTGACCTTCCATTACCCCATTGAAGCACTATATAAGGAACCCTTTGGATACATTCAAGAGGAGGAATTGAAGAGTAAGAAAACTATAGTCCAATGTTGTCGTAGCTTACTTATACTTGAGTCTGCATCCCTTTGTCCCTTGGAGCACTTTGTGTTCTTCCCAAGCTTTCCTTTGCTTGTGAGCTTACTATCGAGAGATGGAGGATTGAGTTGGTGGAGGACTCAGTTTCTCCTGTTTGCAAACATGCCGACAGAGGTTGTCACTTATGTAATATCTGATTTACTTAATAGAAATATATTTTCCTATCCAATGATGTGTATTTAAATGAATATTGAATCCATGGATGTGTTTAATTGCTTATGTATCATTTATTATATATTCTAGAGTAGGCCTAACACTATATTATATAGCATGCTTCCCTTGTTTATTGTTGTTGAGAGTAAATTGCTAACGTAAGCAAGATTGGAAAAAGCGCAATGGAGATCTACTACAACCGTCTAGAATAAGGTATGTGTTGAGATCCTTCAGTGTTAGATGTTTTATTTCTCTTGCATATTGGGAAGGGATTGGTTTTTGTGGTTTCTTTGTCTGTTGTGGTACACCCCAATCCATAGGAATTTTTCTCTGTAACAGAATTAGTGACTCCACTAGGGACATTACTTGTTTTTATTTGGGGTTTAGGGGCACAATGTGCTTGATATTATTGAATTTCTCTCTATTCTCCCATTTCTATGTCACATTTTATAGTATGTTCATCCATTGACACTCCCCTTTATTGGTTTTACTCTTGGCTTGCTTTTTACGACTGTCTTCTCTATATATGCATGTTTTTGGCCAAAAGTCGCGTATACATGCAGGTTTTTGGCCAAAAGTAGCGTACATACATAGTTGTTCTTTAAACAGTTGTGTACATCCTCCCTTTTGGTTGAGTTTGATGTTGTGGGAAGTTGTTGGGTGGGTTGTGACTGTGGTTGGGTCTTCCTAGTTTTTGATGTTGTCTGTTGGATGCTTCTTTTGTGACCAGAGACCACTTTTTCATTGATTTTTCTTTGAAAGTAGTTTTAGTCATTTATTTTTTTTGTTTTTCTATTAGTGCATTTCTCTTTTTGTTTTGGTGTCTTATTGGGCTTGTGTTTTATACTTGCTACAGAGACTGAGAGTTTTTAAATGACTTTTATAGCATTTTTCATTCTTTTATATTGAAAAATACAAAATAGTTGCACTCTTAGTTGCATCTTAGATATGGATTTGAGAAGGTAATTCCATTGGATTTCTTGGATGAGAGTTGTATTTAGGATTTCATATAGAAAGGATTGCATTGACATTTTGAAAGGAATGAATATTTTTGCATCTCATGTAGTGGCATACCCCGTTTTTCATTCTACACATTGCACTTGGCGTTGTTTGTTAGGTGTGCATATTTACTTCACTACTAAGTCATAACTTCATTAGTTGCATGACCATTTCCCTTTGAGTAATCACATTCATTAAAATCAACGCATAATTTAAAATGAACTACACATTTTTCTTTTATAGGGTTCACAAACAAGATTAGGATTTAGAGTCTTGGAATAGTTCATTGTGAGACAATTCTCCAAGACTACTAAACACAAAACAAGTAGGTGTCTCTCCAGGTGAGATAGTCAAATCCTTGGTATAATTAGTGTTTCTTAGGACGCTCCTCTTACATGGTAATTAAGCACAAGGCAGTGCATGCGATTTTGACTAGGATGACCCCTGGTTACTTTCTTTGACCATCGGAGATATTTCCAGGATTGTATTCATATCTTGGGACTCTTTTGAGTTTCGGGATTTGCTACCCTGCCCATACGGTCGATCTTGCCTGCAACTATCTGCCTAAGCATTGATTATATTGGGGTGACCTTAGTTTCTTTACCTAGATATCATAGGAGGTACTTGCATAGGTTGTTATGTAGGTGTCCTAGCCAAGTAGAGGTCAAACATCATAGTCGCTTTATGCGTTGAAGCTAAGGGCCACTATAATTGGTTACATATCTCCACTTGTAGTGTATGGGAGTTTCTAGCCTCTCCTAGGTGAGACATACCTGATGCATTCAGGAGCTCACACATCCTCCCCTTGGCTTTTTTGTATTTTGGCTGTAGATTTTCTTAGGAGTGTGCTATTTGTGCGCCAGTTGGCCTTTGGGATCGCGGTTACTTGAGTATATTTATGCTCTCTTGAGTTTGGGTCCTTTTATTTTCAGCATTCCTGGTATCCTATCACCCGTCCTTTGTCCTAGTACAGACCCTAGTGTCAGAATTGGGGGCATCACAACCCCTTACCATGTTCATAGATTTCGGAGTGGTCACATTCCTCCCTCTACTCCATTTGTGGAGGATGTTGACTCCCTTCTCTCGGCCTTTACACCGGTGGTCACCCTCACGGGGGTGGTAGTGGATGCATGAACATTGGGCCTACACCTTACATTCCTTTTTATGTCCCATCATTCACCACATTATTTCCTTTGGGTGAAGTTGTCATGATCATTCCTCCCTATATCCTATACTTTAGATTCTTTATTGACTATTTTGGGTTGTTTTGTACTAATATGGTTGTCATGTAGGGTCCAATTTTTGGACACTCTCTCCAAGGTTTCGACCTATTTGTGCCAATCATAGGTATTATGTCTAAACTGGCATATAGGTTAGGTTTCACATCTGTTTACATTTTTCATAACCTTATGACTATTTCATTTTAACCTTAGGTACTAACCCATTCCACGGTATCACGGAACCTTCATGCTACTGTTAGAAGTGGTACTATGTGAATGGTATATCTTTCCTATACATGGGTGTCCTAGTTAGCTCCCTTTTGCATTTGGTAGCCATGCTGTGAGTTCTATCTTAGGTCCTAGAGACCTTTGTATAGTACCACCATGACTTTGAGCAAGAGCTTCAAACTCCTCTTGAGCTTTATGTTGGTCATTTCCCTGAGACTCCCTTGTATGTGTCAAGTTGTAATTGCGTTATCATGAGTTTTGCTTGCCTTATTGAGACTTATGCTGGCTTCCTTCACTTTGATTATTAGCCATATGTCCCAAGCTTGTCTCATGTTGAGCCAAGCACAGCCTTTTTATATATCCTTTACAACTTGATTCCCCATTTTTTTACCGGGAGGGGACTTTCCCCCGAGTGTCATTATGCTACACATGTTTCCTTGCATTGAGCATAGATATGTTCCACTACTTGGAACTAGTTTGTTTTCTCCTTGACACTCGTCTCCTCGTAGACTTGTAATTATAAAGCACTTTTCAAAATATCTGAAAAAAGTCCAAAAAAATCAAACAACCAAAAAGCCGGACAGGAAAAGATGTTATCTTTGGCAGCAGTTGAGTCGTGTCGCCTTCGAATAGAGCAGTGTATATCACATTTGTTGGTTGGGTTAATAGTTTGAATTTAGGAGCTGTACTCGTATATCTGAGTTTATCCCCACCGACTGGTTAAGCTTCCAGTCTCTATGGAGCCTCTGTCGATGCCTCATGTGTCGCAAAGGTGTCCCATTTTTGTATATCGAGTATATGCTTCCTACATTTAGTCACCATTCACCTTTATGCTCTTGTTCGAAGGAATTTGAAACCTGAGTCGACCATTCCTCAGTTGTCTTGACTTTCTATGTTGGCCATTCCTGGTACTATTACTGGTTCATGCAAATCTTGTTCGAGTCCTTCCACATTATACAACATTGTTGAGTACCTCATGTTGGTTGATGGGGGATGCCTTAATTCCCTCCTTCCACCAGATTTCATCCCATCGACTTCATATTATTTATTCTTGGATAGGAGTCTAGAGTCATTTGAGTGCCTTGAGACTTATAGTCATCAATGGAAGGTTCTCTCGCCATCGATAGTTTTGGGAATACATCAATGTCCCCTGATCGATGGATTCTTCCAAGTGTTTGACCTCAACACATTTATTCGTACTTGTTATATTGAACTCTAGTACCTTGATTCCCATTTCCATTATCGGTGGGTGATCTCGCGTCTATGATGGACTACTATGACCTGTAATCATCAATGACCTGTAATCAGATGATGGACTACTATGTTAGACCTTGACACCTATATTCACATAGTAGGACATGTACTCATTGTAGTTTGTGTAGAAGACTTTCCATATTGGTGGCATTTCATATATTCTACCTCCTTGATCGTGCGAGTGTTTGTGAGATTTCAGTTCTCATGACTTGATTCCAGTGTATGTTAGATATCTTTAGCCATTATGGAGATCTTGATCCATGGTATATCTTCAGCTTTCATGGAGATCTTGGTCCTTTATATATCTTCATCATGGATATTATGATCTATTGTATATTGTACGTGGCGATGACCACACATGTCACAGTTTGTATATCATGCTTATTCATGACCATTGTACTATTATGTATCTGGGATTGTTGTATGTATTTGCAGTCATGTGCAGAGTTTGATTATTGTATTATACTATTGGATGGCTAGTTCTTCCACCTATTTCTTCATCACTCCACTTCTGGGATGGATTTATAATGTATTTCGACCATCATGTTACCCCTATGACCTCACACATTAGGGGCCATCTGTTATAGCTGATTTTACCACACATGGTTGATCACACTTTTATGGCCTTCCCTGTCCCTCTACAGACTCTTTGGACCCCATGGACTATTTTGTACCTTTGATGTTTCCAAGATCATCCCTAAAAACACTCATTATTTGTTGTACATGACTTTTAATCCCTTTCTCATGTATATACGCAGATATTACCCTTAAACCCACATACATTGGGATGTGTGCAAAAGGAAAAATGTTTTTGGAGTTTCCCTTGATGTGGATCTGATTCACTTGTCTCTTGGCCTTCCATATACCTCAATATCGCTCAGATTTGACCTTCTATTACCCCATTGAAGCACTATATAAGGAACCCTTTGGATACATTAAAGAGGAGGAATTGAAGAGTAAGAAAACTATAGTCCATTATTGTTGTAGCTTGCTTATACTTGAGTCTACATCCCTTTGTCCCTTGGATCACTTTGTGTTCTTCCCAAGCTTGCCTTTTCTTGTGATCTTTCTATCGAGAGATGGAGGATTGAGGTGGTGGAGGACTCAGTTTCTACTATTCGCAGATGTGCCAACAGAGGTTGTCACTTATGTAATCTCTGATTTACTTAATAGAAATATATTTTCCTATCTAATGATGTGTTTTTAAATGAATATTGAATCCATGGATGTGTTTAATTGCTTATGTATCATTGATTATATATGATAGAGTAGGCCTAACACTATATTATATAGCATGCTTTCCTTGTTTACTATTGTTGAGAGTAAATTTCTAACGCAAACAGGATTGGAAAAAGCTCAACAGGGATCTATGACAACCATATGGAATAAAGTATGTGTCAAGATCCTTTAGTGTTAGCTATTTTATTTCTCTTGCATATTGGGAAGGGATTGATTTCTGCGGTTTCTCTGTCTGTTGTGGTACACCCCAATCCATAGGAAGTTTTCTCCATAACAGTTATCTAACCTTTTTGTTTTCTCAACAACTGAATCAGGAGACTCATACTTCATTTCCTATGATTTATGCCTAGGATATTGGGTACATTATAAAGTTACTTGTTATGGAGTATGTTAATCGTAACTAAATAATTTGTTTTTTATGGAGATACCATTACGTTCAATGGACCTCCATGTGACTAATATATTTCAAGTGTATTATCTATGAGTATAGTATTAAGTATTAGGAGATGCATATTAAATGAAATACTAAGAACCTACCAATGCACCTGTGTGTCTCAAGTTTCCTTGAAGGTTTGAGTAATGTCTCAATGATGACATTGGTTCATTTACATACCTCAAAACTGAGAATATTGAAAACTAACAGGCCTTAAATTTATGTTAAACATCTTGGAGAACTATCTAACCTCCTTTTTGCACTTCCAGACTTCCACACTTCTGTACTTCCCACTTTTTTGGTTCATATTGCAGAAGTCGGCTTATCAGATTTTGAAACTTGGTTTTCCTCCATTTTCCACCTTTCCGGTTCGAAATATGGAAGTCGGCTTATCGACTTTCGAACCTTGGTTTTTCTCCCTTTTCCACCTTTTCGATTCGAGATGCGAAAGTCATCTTATCGACTTTTGAAACTCACACTTCTCCACTTTCCCTATTTTCGCACTCTATTTTTCTGCACTGTCACTCCTTGTAGATTTACCCTCGATCATTTATTTGTCTCCAATTGCAGATCATGATCTAACTGCGTGGATATATGTCCCTCTATTGCGGGAATTAACTACGACCATAGATTTGTCCAAGATGCACGTTCACTATGTAATATTCATTGAATTGATTATTGAAAGGATCATTTTTCTCTTCAATTTGGAGGTTATGGCAACACAAAGAAACATAAATTATACACATAATTATATGGAGTGAAATTGCATTAAACACAGAATGAATTCATACTTCCATAGAGTTGTATGAATACATGAAGTCAATCAAATTATATGTAGAGCCTATTTCTCTATTCTTCATTCAATTTATCAGAATTTAAATTACATACAGCAACTCTACTTCTTCACTCCTCACTCACTCTTTTGTGCACACACCTCTCATTTACTCATGATATATATTCTCCATTCAATCCTCTTTATAACACACTACAAACCTACTAGCTTTGAATAGATTGGATCTAAACAACTAATAAAAGTAAATCATATCAACAAAGATCAATCCTTGAAGAATTCCTTGCATGGTTTAAGGAGAATAATGGAAAATTGCCACTTATTACAAATTAAAACTAACCCTATCCACTACATCGAACCAAATCCATCTAGAAGTGATTACATGGAAGGTTGACTGATCAGTCAATGAAATTTGAGTTGGATGCTCCTGTATCATACTCCTAGGGAAGAAAATAATTCTTCATTACTTCTTTAGGGTGTACATTGTATCTATAAATTTCTTGCACTGTCATCTAGGGTGCATCCTTAATAGGTTGATTCTTGCATTTGACTAGGTACTGAAAGAAGGTTTTGTTCCTGGTCTTCCTTAGATTTATTTTTTCAAGGATGGATTCAATTTGAGGTTGTTATTTTGTCGAAGTTTTCCTTTCCAATTTATAGATGAATCATATCCATATGAAGTCATACCATCTGTCTAGATACCTGCATCTCTAAAAGGATACAAATATAAAACATTAAAAATTGGTGAAATATGAAGGTCATAAGGAAGCTCAATATCATAAGCAATTGCATAAAACTTCCCTTAAACTTTACTAAAGTATGCCACTAGACTCAAAAATGCTCCCATTGTTGTTCTACTAGCATTTGTTTCAACTTGAAACAATTTTTCAAAACTAGGAAAATCCAAAATAGGATTCTCAGTTATCTTTTTTTTCAACAACTTAAAATTCCTATCAGCTTCTTCTATCCATTTGAAAGGCTACCTATTTCATCTAAAAGTATCTATCAAAGGTGCATAAACCTGACTAAAATTATCAATGAACTTCCTATAGAAACTAGCAAGTCCATGGAAAATTCTTACCTCATAAGCATTCTTTAGAACTGGCCAATTTAAAATCGCTTGTACCTTGTCATGATCCATCTTCAACCCTTCTTCTGAAACTACAAATCCCAAGTAAACTAACTCTTTCTTCAGGAAACTACATTTCTTCAGATTTATCAACAACTTTTCTTTCTTCAAAGTCCTCAACACCAACTTAAGGTGCCTGAAATGCTCCTCTCTATTTTGACAGAAAATCAGAATGTCATCTAGATACACTATCACAAAATTTCCAGTAAATTCTTTTAAAACCTCATGAAGGTACTAGGTCCATTAGTAAGCCCAAATGGAATCACTAACCATTCATGTAAACCATGATTAGTTTTAAATGTTATATTCCATTCATCCCTTCCCATATCCTAATCTGATGATATCTACTTTTCAAATCTATTTTGGAAAAATATTTTGAACCACTTAAACAGTCCATCAATTCATCAATTATGGGTAAAGGGAATATATACCTCATAGTGATCTTTTTTATTTCCCTGGATTCAGTGCACATCCTCCACCCACCATTTTTATTTTGACTAAGTATAGTGGGTACTGTACAAGGACTCAAGTTTTATTTTACCAATCCTTTCTCCAACAGCTCTTGTACTTGTTGTTTGATTTCTTCATTTTAATGAGGAGTTAGTCTATATGTTCATTTATTAGGTAAACTTGCAACATGTATTAATTAAATTTGATGGCAAATACTTCTTACATAGGGTAAAGAATTCGACAACTCATCCACAATAATGTCAACACACTCATCAAGTAAAGTTTTAACTTCAACAGGAAAATCATCTAAATTCGTAGAATTTAAAACTACCTTTGGCTTACCAACAAGGGAAAAATGTACATCCTCCTCTTTATGAATTTCTTGAAATAGTTCTTTTCCAAACATCAACAAAATGTTTGATCCTGAACCTTCCTGAACTGCTTCATATTCCAAGGGTGACAAAGTATGTCTCTTCCCATCCATCTCTAGAGAATAAGTATTTTTCCTCCCATCATGAACAACTTTGCTGTCATACTAACATGGTCTCCCTGAGAGTATATGGCACACATCCATAGGAATTATGTGACATAATAATTCATCTTTGTAAGTACCAATCTAGAATTCCACATTACACTGCTCATTCACCAAGATCTGGTGTCCTTTCTGCAACTAGGAAACTTTGTAGGGAGTGGAATGTTTCATCCTCTTAAATCCTAACTTCTCTACCATCTTAGCGGAAACCAAATTATCTATACTACCACTATCAATAACCATTTTACAACACTTACCTTGTGACTTACACCTTGTTTTGAACAAACTTTTCCTTTGTGCTGGTTCATGTACTTGTTTCTATGACTTTACCAAAACTCTCTTCAACATAAGAGATTCTCCTTCCTTTGGAGGGATGTTCATATATTTTTCTTCTTTTGACTCCTCTTGAGCCTCTGCAACATTCAAATTTCTCTTATTTGAAGATTTATTTCTTGGAAAATTCCAAGATATATGTCCAATCTCTCCACAAGTGTAATACTTTACCTCTTTATTTCTGCTTCCTTTGAATCCTCCTCTCTGGGATGACTGACTGTTAGAACCTTCAACTCCATCTTTTGAATTCCTACCCCCACTACTAGGAGATCCTCTTCCTCTTACTATATTATTTTCCCTGTTTTTTTGGTTTTGTTTTCTTAATAGTTTCTCTTCTACCTTTTAATCTACCTTATATGCATCTTCTACAGTTTTTAGATTTAATAAACTGAGCTCATCTTGTATACCATATCTTAATCCATTCATATACCTAGCTACTCTTTCTAGACCTCCCTATGTGTGTCCAGGTCTAATACTCGGCATAAAAAATTCTTATCTGTATTCTTTTACAGTCATGGAATTCTATCTAAGGTTCTGCAATTTTCTAATAAAATTCAATTGATAATCCTTAGGAATAAACTGACTCTTAATATTACATAGCATCTTATCCCAAGAGTTTAGTTTTGACTTACCTCTTCTTTCTCGATGGATCTAGAGCTCATCCCACCAGATGGTTGCATGTCCCTTCATTCTAGTAGCTGCATATCTTGCTTTATTCTTGTCTTCAATTTCTTCAAAATAAAATATTTATTCAAAGCATTAATCCAAACCATGAGTTCTTCAACATTTAATTTACCTTCATACATAGGTATTTTTATCACTGGAAATATACCCAAGTTTGTAAAGGTTATTCCCAAGTAATAGCAAAAACCACTTTTAAAGAGAAAACTGGCTTTTTTCTCTTCCAGGAGGGATCTCTCACAAAATATTAACAAGGGCAGATATGTATAAGCAAAATTGTTTGTAATTGGTAAGATTGGTTGAAACTAAACACATGACCATTGGGCTATGGAGTCAAAATATGAATATAGATAAACAGATATTTTGCATGGAAGTTTTAAACAGAGGAAAGGTAGCCACTCAGTCACAATCAAAATTTGATTATCTGGTGAAAAAGGAAGAATATGAACAAACCATTAACATGGAGCATTGTAAAAATGAATTCTGTATCAACTTTAGAAGAAAGGTTTGGTTGACATCTAAAAAGAATAGCTAGAGCATAGTAAATATGAATTCTAAATTGTTATACTCTCATTGCATACATGAAGGAAAACACAACGGAAAGATTAAACTGGAAAAAAATTCATATAAGAAGGGAAAGTAAAGACCGCAACATGAAATAACACACGAATCTCTAAAAAATGCCAACTTTCAGCACTGTAATTAAATAAATACTTAAATACACAGGTTTCCAAAATCTCATGAGTTCCAACCCTTGCTTCATGAAAAGTATGAATACTTATACAATTGCTCCTCGAGTTGAACAAAAAGCCTAACTGTCTAATGGTTTCAACCGTGTATTACATGTGTGAAAACAATTATCTATTACAAAATAGTTCTGAGATAAAAAAAACTTCTTAACTAACGAGAAAATGAAATAAGATTTTATCATAAAATATATCTTTCGCTGAAAATCCTTTTGTGTCATATTCCTTGATGTCTTCATGGTTGTAACTTATATTTAGTTGATCCATAGTGTTTAATTGATCTCCAATGTTCAGGATTAGGAAAATATGCAACAACCATTTCATGTGCTAGAACTTTGAGATCCATGTTGTCTGCATATGAAAAACTAGGTACATGGGCACACACGAATTTAAAATCAAATAATAACTCAAATTCTTCAGCCAATTTATCAAACACAACTATTTGAGATAGATCTTGCTGCATATCTTCAAACTTACTGTGATCTGACCTGCAATTGACCAATTTATCCAGATATTCCTTTTGAGACAATAATGGTCCCATTTCCTCCCTGAAGAAAATAATTCCCCCGCTTACCAAACGAGTAAATAAATTAGTCTCTTATTTGACTTTATGACTTATAATATCACCTTTATCATGTACACTATCCAACATTCTATACTTTCCAACCACTTTTCTAGCCCAAGAGATAACAACAAATCTGTCTTGGATATCAAATGTTCTAACTTGATCTTCTGATAAGGTACTTAAAAAGTTGATAGCATTTTGAGCTACTTCCATTGGATTCTTATTTAATCCTTGTATTACTATCAAAATATTATGTCTAGCTACTTTCAGAGCACTCTCCTGATCTGCAATATAATCTAAATATGTTATAAACTTATTAACTTCTAGAATAATGTTATCCCAAATCATATGTATGGCCCCTTGCAAGGCCATTTGACCAACCACCTACTTTGTTAACTTGGTATTCTGATCCATTAGTTTTTGACATTTTTTCTCTACTTCCTTCTTCTCTTGTTCTCTTTTCAAAATGGTCTCTTCTAGAATTTGGTTATGTTTCTTTAACTCTGTGAGTTCTACATCTTTCAGGTTTACTTGAGACATTGCTTTAGAAAGAGAGGTTGCATCTATTTCTACAGAAGGAACAATAAATTGATTTTTAACTTCTTCACATTTTTCCTGTAATTCTTTTTCTTTTTCTGCCATCTTAGCTTTTAGGTCCTTCTCATTTTCTATCAGAAGCTTAGCATATTTTTCCCAATGTTTTTCTTTTTCTTCAAGCTTTAACGGCTTGGATTTACAACCAATAAATTCATTGTTTAATGCTTCCTTCTCCTTTTCAAACTTTTTCAATTCAAAGATCTGAATAAGCTGAGTGGAAGGAATTTTCAAATTTTTTTTAGCACTTGAAATTTTTTCTCTTTTTCATCAAACAACTTTTGAGACACAGCTTCTTTGTGTGCCTACTCATCAACCTTCAATAATTCCTATTGCAACTTTTAATTTTGTTTCAAAGGGCCTAGTTCTCAACCTTTTCTTTCTATAGGATGTCCCAAGCTTTGTTTTTAGTGGACTCCAGTTTAGACACCTGTAATGTAGATTTAAGAAATCTTGTATATATGATATCACCTATTTCTCGGTGAAAGTGTATCATATCTATGGTAGGGATATTCTCTAAGTTCACATTCACCTCTAATACCTTATTACCAACAGTCATGGCCAAAATCAAGGTATATTTGGCATGATCCCTTATAGTTTTTAAAGTTACTTATGGCTTTGGAAATTGTCTCACTTCCTCGTATAATTTTATTGTTTCATCAAAGGTTTTTTCAGCTACTTCCCTATAGGTATTCAACCACTCCTCTTTTCATTTATACTTATTTGGGGTTAGTCCATAAAATATATACTCCTGAAGCTCCATATGTAATACTCCAGTTTTAACCCCGCTTACATTAAAAATACATGATATGTATATTGTAAATAATCTTGGTGTGGAGCTAAAGGCCAAGGCCCCAACATCGATTTGGTTATGTTGTGTTTCTATTTTGGGAATGGTCACCAATGGATATCGAGACATACGGCATATATTTAATTGTGGCATCATGTAAACATGCATTTTAATTAAATAACCCAACCAGCTATGTTTGCGGCAACTAAAATGAGAAGGGGCATGATTCTAAAGGATAAGGAAAGGGGAATGTTGGGCATTGATTCATGGGGGGAATCCATGTGTCACCACCACCCTTAAATATTCCATTGTTAGTTGGAGCAGCGATTGGCTAGCAGGAAAACCACCACCATGCCCACGCTTCCTCATACTCTCCCCATGACACATCTATTGGTCTGTTCACTCACCAGATCGCAAGTCTATTCATCTCCTCTCAGGTGAGCTGAGTTAAAAGGTTCCACATTCCATTGTAGGGGGTTCGGTTCCTTTTCTGCCTCACCGATTGTTGGCTTGCAAGCCCGCTAACTCTTCCTCTGCCTCATGGATCTGATGGTTGCGGATTGATTCTTTACTGGGATTCACACAGAGTTTTGTGTCTTTTTCCATGTTTATCAGACAGTGTATTGTCCTGATATTTCCATCGCTGAAATAGTGGCTGTAATTGCATCCATAGTTCTGTGGATTGCATTTTGTCTCTCATGTAGAGATTGGAAGTCTGGTATTTTCCATTCTCGGTCTGTGTGAGCTTTCCTATCAATTGCAATGGGATTTGTGTGCTGTGGGTTCATAGTTGTATTGGGCTGTTGTTTGCCCACAATTTGCTTGGTTGTATTTTCCCTTTTTTTGGTGGTATTGGTTGAGGATTGATGTGAGTACCTACGTTTTGTTCGACTATGTTTCTCCCCTATAAAAGCTTGAATAGTTGTTTGACTGCTTGCATGCAGTGGTTTTGTCCTTGGACTGCATTGGAGTGGTGAATGAGGGCCTGAGGTTCTTGATAAACCTAGTGGATTGAGAACCACACAGACAGAGCTACTAAGCTGGATTTCTTCTCCACAACCCCTCAATAGCACTGGAATCGAGATCAGGGTCTGAGGGACTGTGTTGCAAAGAAAGGGCTGATTTCCTTGTGTTGGGTGTGTGTGGGTATTCTAGAAGCTAGGCTGGTTCTAGTGTTGGTGTCTGTACCTCTCCAATGAGCTCACCAACTTAGCATTAGCCTTTCCCAACTCCTAAATGGCCTGATAAAACCAACTTTGTGGGCATGGATGATCTGTTATTCGCTTGATAAACCCAACTGTGTTGGCTTGGCTGAATTGTGTACCCTAGTGGTGTTGTTATCCTTGGCTACGTGTAAGCCTGTTAGTTCCTTATTCCTTGGGGAATCATGCCCAGCTCGGGGGTGGCAATGTTGCTGAGAGATTAAGGAGCACGCAGGCCTATGGTTGGGTGGAACGTTGTAGCAACGTAGCTGGTTGCAGAACAAGATCTTTATAAGATAAGTATTCTTGCCTAACTTGTGTCTGCAATCATAATAATTACCTTTGATGAATGATGATATACATGTTAAATGTTGATCTGTATATGCATGAAGTGTTGTTTGATATGTTTTGCTTCTATTGTGTATAATGAATGATTATGCTTCGTAATATGTTTTATGATTTAAAGTATCGTGCTTCAGCACTATATGTATGCATGTTCATGTTCATGGGGCTAGACGCCCAGATGATTTGATGTATAGTAGCATCCTCTTCGTCGGTCGAAGGGTCGGGGACATCACAGTGTGATATCAGAGCCCTAGTTGCAATATGGGCCTAAATTGGTTGTGAAGATGCAGTGATAGATTTTATGTTGCAGCATTGGGGATTAGAAGGCCATGAATAGTTAACAGAGGTAGGTTGCCTACTGCCCTGAAGAAACCAGGAAAATGGGTGAAGCCCAGAAAATTCACAAAATTTTCTAAGTGTTTGGTCGTTGGCCCATCGGAACACTTTGATAGATGGATCACCGATGTTTAGCTGATGGTACACCCACCATTGCAGTAGTCTAAGACACTATCCACCCAACTGATAGTTGATCTGACCACCGATGGCACAGAAAGTTCAAAAAAAAATTCTAAGTGAAGAAAACATCAGTCATCGGAAGAAGATAGTGGTTTGTACATCTATCGTTGTGGAAGCCTAGAGCCCTAGTATTCCAATAGGGAGAATCTCTGATTGTTGATGCCAGCCAAAATCATGTCTCAGTTTTTCAATCGAAAATCATTAGCGGATTGGACCACCGATCGAAAAAGGATCAAAGGTGATGAGCCGTCGTTGCGGCTGCTGATCGAACTAACCCGTCGATGCTTTAGTCTTCCACTCGTCGATGATGAGGTGTTAGTGGATTATGGTGATGAACGATAGGAGAGATGGATCCAACAGAGTCAGTGGAAGATAGAGAGAGTTTTCACCGACAGATAGCAAATGGATCAACGAAAAATAAGTGATCTTTGAACCGATGGCACAGAGAGAAGGAAGACTGAAAAGAGAAAAATTTTGAAAAATTTTCTAAGGCATGGAGTCATTGGCCATCGGCAATGGTTAGTTGATCACATTTTCGATGATCAGATGATGCGGTCACCAAGTAAATTCTATTGAATGGCTATTGATGCGGAGATCTAAAAGACTAAATTACATACGAGCGCTAATGCCGTAGCTCCTAGGGTTTTCGATCACCGATAGACTTACAACTGTAGAAGACTTAAGGAGATTGTGGTCCACCATTGTGGAAGTAGAAGGGACTAACCGTCTGATGCGTAGGACACCCGACTGTCAACAGAAGAAGAAATTTTTGAAATTTTGTTTAAGTGTTGAAATCATCAGCGAAAGTTGGTTGATGAGACTACCGATGGACGTCAGTAGAAATTAGTTGATCAAGCACCCGTCGTTGCAGAAGCTAAGACAACTATCCCACCGATGTATTAGTCTCTCAACTCACCGATGCTGAGTTGGTTAGGGTATAATGGTTCCAAGATCCGATAACCTACTACGGTGAAGTGAAGTGCTTGGGAGTGTCAACACTACGGGAGAGTTAGGGCTTATGGAAACCTCCATTGCAGATGCCTAGAGGATTAAGTGTTCGAGGCCACAGTAGGATGTCGTTCCGACCACTGAAAAACTTTGTCCCACAGAAATTATAATGGGATTGTTGGCCACCATTGTGGAATGATAGACCACTATAGGCCTAATACGCGAAAGGAAGTAGACCACCAACTTACTGATCAAAAGTCTAGACATTTGCCTGCGGAGACCGAAGTAAGAACACTTTCTGCCATTGTGGATGCTCAAGAGATTGTGCACTTGATCGATAGATGGTTTTTTGGCTGATACAAAGCAAGATTTTAGTCATTTTACACACCAAAACATCGGAAAGGAATAAAACAACAAACCACCGATGAGCAGACAATTTATTCGCCAATGCAGATTGGAGGTGTAGTTGTTTTGACCACCGTGGAATCAGAAGAATAGCTAGGATGAGGTCCGATTAGGGCCTAAGAAAATTTGGGTTTTTTGAATAGTTTTCAGCTAGTTTTAGCGGATTTTAGCAGATTATCAGCAGTCACCGGGCTGAAAAGAAATAGGGAAAATTCTATGTTTTAGCATAATTGTTGTTTTATAAAATTTCCAGAAGGAAAAGGTAAGTAGTTTTGATTTATATTAATGTATGCATCTAACAGTTTGCTAGTAAAACATTTGCAGAACTGTAGATAATTTCCAAGAGCAGTACTCCAAAAAGAATAGTGTGGTAAAGAAAGAGGTGGTTTAGTCATGAGAACCTGTGATGGGTATGATGCTTGGGATTCTTACGAGCAAGCAAGAGATGCCATGGGAGAAAATGTTTGTAATGGAAATGAGGACATAGATTCTAATGGAAGGAGATTCCAAGAAACATCATCTGAGGTTGCAGCAACCATGAGAAGCTTGCTTAAATCCCAGGAAGAGAAGCATTAGTTGAATGCTTCCATATTGCAAAGTTTGATAGATTTACATCAAAATATAGATTCTCGACGAGGTACATCAAGACTAGAAGGAAGTAAGAGCAACACTAGGAGAAGAAGAAGGAATTCCAGTGGATCATCTAACTCTGAAGAATCCAATGGAGATACAGGTTCATCTTCTCATAAATGGAAAATAAGAAGGCACCATAGGGATCACTCTCAAGATGAATTTAGGAAATCTAAACCTCCTACATTTGATGGTGAGATAAAGACAGGACAAGAAGCTGAAGCTTGGCTTCTTGGGATCAAGAAGTACTTTCAAGTGCAGGATTATTCAGGAAACATGAAGGCACGAGTTTCCATATTCAATCTGAATGGAAGGGAATATATTTGGTGGGAACACTTCAAGCAGGTAAAGAAAATCAGTGAAAGGAAACTGAATTGGAAACAGTTCAAGAGGTATTTTAGGCAGAAATACCTTTTTGACGGGAATTATGATGACAAGATCAAGGAATTCCATGAGCTGAGATTGGGACAGAAAACCATGGATGAATATGCAAATAAATTCTTGGAATTGTTGAGGTATTCCCGGTACATCATAGATGAAAAAGTAAAAATACAGCGTTTTCTAAGTGGATTTCCTCAAGCCTACAAAGATAGAATTGAGTTCTATGAGCCGAGAACTCTAGAAAAAGCAATAAGAAAGGATAAATATTGCTATGAGAAAAGTAAAGGTAAACCTGATTACCATAAGGCATGGAAGGACAAGAAGAATGAAAAGTTTGACCAAAGAAAGAAAGGTTGCAAACCTTCTAGATTCAGGAATCAGCAGAAGTAGCCATCCCAAGCTGCAAATAATCACGTTGGAGTGATAGGTGGAAAGCCTAAAGAGCCACAATAGAATAAAGGTCTACTCAAATGTTGGAAATGTGAAGGACCTCACTTGCACAGATATTGTCCCCTCGAGAATGAAAGTGCAAGGCCAGCTTATAACATTCAGGGAGAAGAAACAGTGGGTCAAGTAGCAAGGGTAGTCCCTAGAATTTATGCAGCACTGGACGACCGCCAGGCATATCATCAGTCAATTGTGGTTGAAATTGGAGGTAAGATTGTTGAACAATCTGTTTCTATTTTGATTGACCCTAGTTCTACTCATAATTATATCACTCCTAGGGTAGTGTAGAGTTGTGCTTTTAAGAAGGTAAAGCATAGAAAATCTTGGTTAGTTCAGCTAGCCACTGGGACTAAGAGAAATGTCAGTGACATGGTACAGAAATTCCCATTGGTCATGAATGGATTTAACACTTGTGTAGATCTGAATGTTCTACCACTTAGTTCCTATGATGTTCTCATTGGAATGGATTGGTTAGAAGCTCATAGAGTGAAGCTTGACTGCTATAACAAGAATTTTGAATGCATAGATAAAGAAGGAAACCCAGTAGTTGTGAAGGGCATTCCAAAGGTAATTTTAGTAAGGCGGGTTTCAGCAATACAGTTGAAGAAGTTATGTAGGAAAGGCTGCCAGCTGTATACAGCTCATATTCTAGAACCAAAAGGAGATGAAACTCCGAGGTTGGAGGACTATCAGCTGTTACAAGAATTCAAGGATGTATTCCCTAATGAGATTCCAGGACTTCCTCCAAAGAGGGACATTGATTTCACCATTGAACTTGTGACAGGAGAAGCACCAGTGTCCAAGACACCCTATAGGATGAGTGGACTGGAGATGCTAGAGTTGAAGATGCAAATGCAAGAATTGTTGGAAAAGAAGTATATCCGACCGAGTGTGTCTCCTTGGGGAGCACTGGTTCTATTTGTAAAGAAGAAAGATGGTACACTCAGGTTATGTATTGATTACAAATAGTTGAATAAGGTTACTGTGAAGAATAAATATCCTTTGCCCGATATTGATGACCTCTTTGATCAAATGAGAGAAGCAAAGGTATTTTCCAATATTTACTTGAGGCCTGGTTACCATTAGGTAAGAATCAAGGATGAAGACATTCATAAGACAGCCTTCAAGACAAGGTATGGACATTATGAGTTTGTAGTGGTACCGTTTGGTCTCACAAGTGCACCAGCTACATTTATGTGACTTATGAACAATGTATTCAGTAAGTATTTGGACAAGTTTGTTCTTGTTTTCCTTGATGACATTCTTATTTATTCTAAGAATGCGGAAGAGCATGAAGAGCATTTGAGACTGACATTGCAAGTGCTCAGGGAACATCGGCTGTATGCAAAACTAAGCAAGTGTGACTTCTACAAAGATAGAATTCAATACTTGGGTCACATTCTCTCAGAAGAGGGTATATTAATAGACACTAAAAAGATTGAAGCCATTATGAAGTGGCCTACTCCAAGAAATGTGACGGATGTAAGATATTTTATGGGACTTGCAAGATACTACAGGAGATTCATTGAAGGATTTTCCAAGGTTGCACATGCCATCACTTCTTTGCAAAAGAAGGGGATAAAGTTCGAATGGACTTCGAAGTGTGAAGAAATCTTCCAACGGTTGAAGAATCTTCTCACCGGTGCACTAGTGTTGAAGCTTGCAGATCCAAAGAAAGATTTTGTGGTATGTACCGATGCATGTGGACAAGGGCTTGGAGGATTCCTTATGCAGGAAAACCACGTGATATGTTATGAGTCGAGAAAGCTGAAGGAGCATGAGAAGAACTATGCCACTCATGATCTAGAGCTTGCAACCATAGTACATGCTCTCAAGATGTGGAGACATTACTTGATGGGTAGAAGATTTGACATGAGAATAGATCACTATGGACTGAAGTATTTGTTTAATCATCCTACTTTGAATGCTAGGCAAGCGAGATGGATGGAATTTTTATGTGAGTTTTATTTTGAAATCAACCACATAAAAGGAAAAGAAAATAAGGTAGCTGATGCACTCAGCAGGAAGGTACATGAAATGCATGTGGCATCTCTTAGTATTTTCCAATCAAAATTGAGGCAACAAATTGTTAATCATGTTGCCAAAGATGAATTGTATGAGCAAGTAAAAGACAAATTGCAGCAGCAAAGCCTTGAGAGGAAATATGAGGAATATAAATTGGAAGAAGATGGACTTCTTACTTATAAAGGTAGAATTTATATTCTGAATGTAGTTGATTTGAGGAGAGCTGTTATGGATGAAATTCATCAAGCTCCATATTCTGGTCACCTGGGATATCAGAAGACAATTGCTACAGCTAGAAGGTAGTACTCTTGGCTAGGTATGAAAAAGGACATGGCTTAATACATTTCAAGGTACATGAAATGTCAATAGGTAAAGGTTAAGCATCAACATCCAGCAGGTTTGTTGCAGCCTTTGCCAGTTCTGGAATGGAAATGGGAAGTTATTTCCATGGATTTTATTACAGGATTGCCGACGACTTGGAGACAACATGATTCCATCATGGTTGTAGTAGAAAAGTTGACAAAGGCAGCACCTTTTATACCAATGAAGTCTACGCATGATACTGATGACATTGCAAAGATCTTCATGAAGGAGATTTTCAAGTTGCATGGATTGCCGAAGGAAATAATTTCTGACAGGGACGTCAAGTTCACTTCCAATTTTTGGAAAGGATTGTTTGCAGATTTGGGTAAAAAGCTAAAGTTCAGCACTGCCTACCATCCTCAGATAGATGGGAAGACAGAAAGAGTTAACCAGGTGCTTGAATATATGCTTCACATGTATGTGATGGACAAACCAACCGAGTGGGAAGATTACTTACACTTGGTAGAGTTTCTTACAACAATGGACAGTAGGAATCCTTGGGGATGAGTCTGTATCAAGCTTTGTATGGCATAAGGTTCATGTCACTAGTGACTTGGGACAACCTGGTGAGCAGAGTTGTGCTTGGACTAGAATTTCTCAAGGAAATGGAGCAAGAGGTTGCAAAGATCAGACAGAATCTGAAAGCAACACAGGAAAAACAGAAAAGCTATGCAGATAAGCATAGGGTGAACAAAGAGTTCATTGTTGGGGATCATGTTTACCTCGGAGTGAAATCAAAGAAAAGTTCCTTGAAGCTTGGAAGTTGTGCCAAGCTGTCACCTAGATATTATGGGTCATTTGAATTGCTTGAAAGAATAGGGCCTGTTGCATATAGACTTGCATTTTCTGCTAGTACTAGACCTCATAATGTTTTTCATGTTTCTTTGCTTAAGAAATATGTACATGATCCTAACCATGTGATAAATTGGGATGTGATTTAGGTGGAACCCAAGGGAGAGTTCCAAATCAAGCCAATGCGCATCCTCGATAGGAAGGTCACAACACTCCGAAACCGAACCATAGGGCAAGTAAAGGTGCAATGGGAGCATTACGGACCTGAAGAAGCTACGTAGGAGCTAGAGGATGCCATGCGATTGGCACATCCATTTTTGTTCAATCCTCCGGAACACTAAGGCGGTACCAGTGTATCATTTTGTTCAAATTTTGTAAAAGCGCTGAGGACAGTGCTATTGAAGGGGGAGGGGAATGTAATACCCTAGTTTTAACCCTACTTACATTAAAAATACATGATGCGTATATTGTAAATAATCTTGGTGAGGAGCTAAAGGCCAAGGCCCCACCATCGATTTGGTTATGTTGTGTTTCTATTTTGGGAATGGTCACCGATGGATATCGGGATATATAGCATATATTTAACTGTGGCATCATGTAAACACACATTTTAATTAAGTAACCCAACCAGCTATGTCCGCGGAAACTAAAATGAGAAGGGGCATGATTCTGAAGGATAAGGAAAGGGGAATGTTGGACATTGGGTCATGGGGGAAAGCCATGTGTTGTCACCACCTTTAATTATTCCATTGTTAGTTGGAGTGGCGATTGGATGGTAGGAAAACCACCACCATGCCCACGCCCGCTCACACTCTCCCCACGACGCATCTGTTGGTTTGTCCACTCACCAAATCACAAGTCTGTTGGTCTCCTCTCAGGTGAGTTGAGTTAAAAGGTTCCACATTCCACTGCAAGGGGTTTGGTTCCTTTTCTGCCTCACAGATTTTTTCTTGCAAGCCCGCTAACCCTTCCTCTGCCTCATGGATCTGATGGTTGCAGATTGATTCTTTATTGGGATTCACGCAGATTTTTGTGTCTTTTTCCATGTTTATCAGACAACGTATTGTCCTGTTATTTCCATCGTTGAAATCATGGCTGTAATTGTGTCCATATTTCTATGGGTTGTGTTTTGTCTCTCATGCAAAGATTGGAAGTCTGGTATTTTCCATTCCTAGTCTATGTGAGATTTCCCAACGATTGTAGTGGGATTTGTGTGTTGTGGGTTCATAGTTGTATTGGGTTATTGTTTTCCCACAATTTTCTTGGTTTTATTTTCCCTTTTTATGGTGGTATCAGTTGAGGATTGTTGTGAGTACCTGCATTCTGTTCGACTGTGTTTCTCCCCTGTAAAAGCTTGAATAGCTATTTGACTACTTACATGCAGTGGTTTTGTCCTCAAACTGCATTGGAGTGGTGAATGAGGGCCTAAGGTGCTTGATAAACCTGGTGGATTGAGAACCACACAGACAGAGATACTGAGCTGGATTTCTTCTCCACAACCCCTGAATAACACTGGAAGGGAGATCAGGGTCTAAGGGACTGCGTTGCAGAGAAAGGGATGATTTCCTTGTGTTGGGTGTGTGGGTGTTCTAGAATCCAGGATGGTTCTGGTTTTTGTGTTGGTAGCTCTCTAATGAGCTCACCAACTTAGCATTAGCCTTTCCTAGCTCCTGGATGGCCTGATAATCCCAACTTTGTTGGCTTGGCTGATTTGTTGTTCGCATGATAAACCCAACTGTGTTGGCTTGGCTGAACTGTGTACCCTAGTGGTGTTGTTATCCTTGGCTACGTGTAAGCCTATTAGTTCCTTATTCCTTGGGGAATCATGCCTGGCTCGTGGGTGGCAAAGTTGCTGAGAGATTAAGGAGCACGCGGGTCTATGGTTGGGTAGAACATTGCAGCGACATAGCTGGTTGCGGAACAAGCTCTTTATAAGATAAGTATTCTTGCCTAACTTGTGTCTGCAATCATATTTACCTTTGATGAATGATGATATACATGTTAAATGTTGATCTGTATATGCATGAAGTGTTGATTGATATGTTTTGCTTCTGTTTTGTATAATGAATGATTATGCTTCGTAATATGTTTTATGATTTAAAGTATCAGGCTTCAGCACTATATGTATGCATGTTCATGTTCATGGGGCTAGATTCCCGGATGATTTGACGTATAGTAGCATCCTCTTCACCGGTCGGAGGGTCAGGGACGTCACACCATACCAGTTACGTTGGATTTTTATTACTTCTATTTACCATTCCCACTTCTCTTCTTCACATATACCATTTGTCCCTCTTGTCCAATTTTCTACTTCTTCGGTGTAGTAGCAGTGTCTGCTTCTTCAATGTCCATGAAACCTAGATGTTATCTCTTCTTTGAATTTCCTGAAAAACCTATTAATGATGAAATATTAAAAGCAACTGCAACTATGTTAGAAAGATCCATTAGGGGAGAATTATTTCCATGTATGGATGAGACAGAGTCTTATTCCATGCTGATGTTATCTGGGGTTTTGTTAGGATAATCTTCCCAATTAGCTTTCTCTCTAAGTATAGCTACTTCAGTATGTTCAAAAGGATTTTGTTTACTTTTCTTATTTTAGAGATTACCTGGTGTGGATCATATTTGATAGCAGCTCCAAAAGAAAGCCCCATGCTTCTAAGCATATTATCAATTATTGGTAGCGTAGCTCTACTTTGGACAACATATGGCCCTTCCTCCCATGGAAATTTAATATCTAGACTCTTCCTGAAGTTTAAGATGTCTTCTTCCTCAACTATAATCCCTTTTCTAAAGGATTCCAAAGAAAAGATTCTAGGTATTAGAAAGGCTGGAATAATATAAGGCTGGTGCACAAATCCATATAACCTTATAATTATTTCAGACTCAGAAAGGAACCAGTCTCCTCTCCTTTTACTAGGGGAAAGTTACAATGCTTATTTCATCTCTGGAAATATGTCGGGAAACCTTTCCTGAAAGGAAATGTTGTATATTTCTTCCATCAAACAATTCATGAACTTCCAATAATTCTGGCACATTTCATTAGTGATTACCAACTCAAGAAACTTTAGGTTATATTCATTATGTGATAAGAAGATCTTCAACAAAAAGGGCTGGAATCTGAAAAATCTTGTATCATGGAAGTTGACTAACTAAGAACTAATTTTCTCAACTAGGAACTCATCAAACTTAAGGAAACAAGACTAGAAAGACTGATCTGGAATTTCAAACTCAATTGGGAAAGTACTTAAGATAAACAACAGGCTCAACAGTGACTCTGTAACCCCAAAAAATGACTGGCTAAAGTTATACATGATTGGGTTTCTTCATTAAACAAAACCAAGTCAATAGGGTAAGAAAAACTTATAACCTCACTATCAGGCTTTAAACATGACTTCAAAAAGTTTTCCTTACTCTTGCCTGCAGACTTTTAGAAGAAATGTATGATGTTTTCTTCTTTGTACTTTTGGGATAAATGAAAAAAATTATCTGGGATAGATAGGGTTTCGCGGATAACACAGGCATGAATAAGGAAAAGGATCCTAGACTTAGGTTTATTCATGACAACTCCTTCAGTTGTGGAATAATTATTCTCACACCACCCAACAAATTCAGGTAAATTGGGGGTCTGGTCAATAGATAAAAAATAAAATAAAGACTTGAAAACACCATGAGTGTCACTACCCTGCTCCTTAAGAATTTTTAATTTAGTTTTAGTTTTCTCAATTGTTTCATTTAGTAAAATGTTATCAGAAACTCCAACATTTTTTTCTTCGAAGATTTTCTCATCCTTCTGACAGGAAACCCCTAACTCTTCACTATATGCCACTTCTACCACTTCGATTTCATCCATTTTTAGAAGTACTTGGAAATTTTTGGGATGCCTACCTTGTTAATTATCACAGTGTTCTGACTTGTTCACGTTGGCACTTTGCGCACAGTCAAGGTTATCGTCAACTTCCAATGCTCAGAAAAAACAAACCTCTAAACTCCACGTAAGTGATTTTATATTTTTTTATGTTTCATAACCATTGCGCATCTTCCATAATCTATACTGTACATTTTTTTTCTTTGAAATCTAATCCGTTCATGTGCAAGATTTCAATACAAAGACTCAAAATTATCACCCTGCACAACTTGATTCGGCGAAATCAATATCAACCATTGATCTACAATCTTCCTTCATCAGAACCATCCAACTGTGAAAAAATTTAACATTCTTCTAATCATTTAAAACTTGATCAATCAAGCAAATTTCGTTTGTGGAATGCACCTTCTCCGTCAATCAAAATATGACCACTATACAACCGTTGATCAATGTGACCCCTACCACTTTCCGTGGATTTCAATTTGGAATTTCTTTGCGCTAGTTCAATATGCGAAATTGTTTTCGACCATAGATCTATCTCTACTCACATCTTGTCTATATGATCTTTCCACCATTTAACCAATTTCGCGAATCAGAAAACTTCATTCGTCCCAGAATGTCCAATCTACGGAATGTTCCAGCATTGTTGATCTTACATTGTATCAATCTTATCCCTTAAAAATCGTACCATTTTAACGGTTTCCACAAATCCAAAAAATTGGTTTATTCCTTGCATCTCCAATATGCAAAAATTTCTTTCCACCATTAATATATAGACTCTCTAATATGATTCGTCGATATTTGACACCTTTCACCTCCATTCCACTGATGAGAACATTTCAATTTCTCCCCCATCTTTCAAACGGCGGAACGATCCACCACCATAGATCAAATCCATTTCTTCATCCGACGAACCATGATGAAATATCATGCTAACCCATTAATATAAAGAGCGCTTCCACAAAATTCTATAATATGATGCTAATAGCTGGCTCCACTAGGGATGTTATCCTCCCAACGAGGTAGCAAAGAACCCCAGAAACCAATTGCCAAATCCATTGTCAATCTAATTTTTATTTTTAATTTGTCTTTCTCAAAGAAATATAAAAACTAAAATATGGCTACCCCTGTAAATTTGAGCACATAGATCTGTACACAAATACACAACTCACAAAGTAGATCTCATAATTTACTCAACAATTGAAGAATGAAACTGTGCAAAAAAGGCTTGCAGCTGTGAATGCTTTCATTAATCAAAAATTAATCCAATGATAATTACAATAAAGTAAAATGGATTTAATAGCCACATGAAATTTGAATCCACATGAGGAAATTCGAATGGATAGACTCTACTTGATTGTAGGTAACCAGGACCTTGTCTAAATTACTATCGGAGGACTCAGTAGTTAACTGACCTTGTCTAAACCATAACCGGAGTCCATTGGAGCTCTAAAACACAACTCAAGTGTTACATTCAATGTTGACTAAGGTTAACTGAATGTGGTAGGTGATAAATTCACCCCACATGTGTGCATTCAAGTAAACCTAGCGCTAACTGAATGTAGAGGACTAGAACTGAATGTAACTGACTCCTAACTTAGCTTGACTAGTCATTAACTGAAGTGACCTGGCCTTGGTTGGTTTCGGCACTCCCAGTGGCTTCCTAAATTGTAGGGATTGGTCCAGGAGGCTCCTAAACTGATGCAATCAAGTGCAATCAGTGGTAGTGAGCCTTAATTAGTGTTCCCCACACTTTAGTAACTGAAACATGTGCCCCAATTAGGTCAAGTTGACCCAATGGTGTTAATGACTATAAATAGACTGGATGGACTCCCAATTTAGACATGACTCCTAATTTAGACATATGACCAAATTTGGACAAGGGAGGATTAATAATCCTAAGACCCCCCTGAATGCTAACTTGGACAAACTGTGGACCCTGGTAACTAAGACCATAGGTCACCCATTACATGAAGTAAAATAAAGTAACTGCTTAATACAAGGAGCTGGGGCAAAAACCACATGGGAAAAAGGCCCTCCCTCTAGTTAAGCAGGTAGAATCAGGTCTCAGGTTTGAAAAACTTGAAAATATGTTGTTACAATCTTCATCTTTGTGAGGTAGTGAAGTAGCATGCATGGTGTGCTGTGCACGGGCATTCTGGGGCCTAGCATGTAGACTTGTCCTTCTTCTCAAAAAATGATGATGGGAGGAAGGAGGAATGTAACCTTTGTCTCTTGTTGAATGAAGAGGTGTATTATCATATCCATTCTTGTAAATGTAGTAAGACTGATCCCTTGCCATATTGCATCTTAAAGGAAGTCTATTGCATCTCCCTGAAGGAGGTAAAATAGCATGACATAGCGCAAGAGTCTTTCCTTTCTGAGTGTCAGGTGAGCTTCCCGTCATCTTCCTACCTTCCAGTTTGGAAGTAGGGACTGAATATAGATCTAAGCCACCATGAATCTCAAGGTCATAAACTGATATAGATGGATCTGCAATACTAGTAGAAGCTGTAAAATAAGTAGATGCAATGATTTTACCTTCCCTTGCAGGTGGCTGCTGAGAGTGCACTGGTTCTGAAGGAGGCATGAAATGTGAGAACTCATATGCTTTTGAAGCATGATTTGTAGTACCCTTCTCTATGATGCTCCCAATAGAGATATTTGTGATCTCCACTGAGTCAAGACCAAAGATCACTTGCTTTGGAGATCCAGTATGGGTCATCTGATAGACAGATAACAAGTTTGAAGCTAGGGAGGGAACAAATAACACATCTTTTAACCTTCCATGTTCAATTTGTATAGAGCCCTTCCCCTTTGTTTTGACTTTACTGTTATTTCCCATATGAATACTAGGACCATCAAAGGACTAAAAAGAAGAGAATGATTCTCTGGATGTAGCCATATGGTTGGAAGCTCTAGAATCAATGAGGAAGATAGGTGCTAATGTGCAACAGGCCTTCAATGCATGTCCTTTCCTTTGGTATTCTTCTTCTTCTTCTTTAGAGTCTTCCTTCCTTGCGCTAGTAGGTACATAAATGTTGTGCTTTTTTAAGATAAGAGCCATTTCATCAAGTTGTCTTCTCATACAGGAGCTTTCTGAATGGAAGCCCCTTCTATAGTAAGAGCAGAGAACCTTGCCTTTACCATTCTTCTTGCTTCTCTTTGAACTTGAAGGTTCTTTTGACTGCTCTTTCTTCACAGGGGACTCATCTCTTTACTTCCACTTTTCATTCACTACCTTATCTCCTCTTGCAACTAGAGCTAGATCTTTGGGAGTTCGAATGATCCCCATTTGGATCAATTTATCATTCTCAGAAATAAGAGATTGGATGAAAGCATTAAGAGTGGGCATCTTCCAATTTGGAGTAGTGATCCTTACTATTTGGAAGGTGGATACAAACACTGAGTAGTCTGAATTGAGCTTTGTGAGAATAGCAAGGATGAGCTAATCTTCATCCTTCTTCACTTTGCATTGCTTCAACAGATATATCAAATTCTTGAACTTTGTGAAGAATTCATTTAGAGATTTGAATTTGGATGGATTGAGAGTAATCAGATCATTTTCTAGCTGATGGATCCTCATCTCATCATGCTTATCAAATAGGGAGGCAAGCTTGTCCCAAACCAGCTTGGGAGTCTTCAATTCTAGGATGTGGAACCAAAGATATTTAGAGACTGACAGGAGAAAGTGTCCATGGGCTTCATCAAGCCTGTTCATGTACTTAGCTTTGTCTTTATCTGAATCTAGCTCTTCCTCTGCTTCTTCTATGAGTCTGAAGATCCCTTTGGTGCAGAGCATTACCACTATGTCTATCTTCCACTGGTGATAGTTGAAGGGAGTGAGGGGCTCTATTGAATGAGCCATTTTGAATGCAGTAGGAAGAACTGAGCTATTGTAGCGAATGCAGTGAGAAGAGAGGGTTGCTTGTAGTGAATGCTATAAGATAGCCTATCACACAATCAAACATACAAAATAAGGTCGACAGTCTACACTTTTGGAATTTCCTTCACACCCAGCATAGTTGATCAAGCAAGATTGATCAACAATTTCTTAACTTGGCATATTAAGTGGTAAATTCTCCACTTCTAGTGCAGTACTAGAAAGAGCAATTTCCCAAAAAAAATGATATGGCTGGAGATCTGAGGAGGAGAGGAGTCTTGTCCACTGAGGATCTAATACGATGTAAATTTGAGCACATAGATCTGTAGACAAATACACAACTCACAAAGTAGATCTCACAATTTACTCAGCAATTGAAGAATGAAACAGTGCAAAAAAGGCTTGCAGCTGTGAATGCTTTCATTAATAAAAAATTAATCCAATGCTAATTACAATAAAGTAAAATGGATTTAATAGCCACATGAAATTCAAATCCACATGAGGAAATTCAAATTGATAGACTCTACTTGACTGTAGGTAACCAGGACCTTGTCTAAATCACTATCAGAGGACTCAGTAGTTAACTAACCTTGTCTAAACCATAACCGAAGTTCATCAGAGCTCTAAAACATAACTCAAGTGTTACATTCAGTTTTGACTAAGGTTAACTAATTGTGGTAGGTGAGAAATGCACCCCACATGTGTGCAGTCAAGTAAACCTAGTGCTAACTGAATGTAGAGGACTAGAACTGAATGTAATTGACTCCTAACTTAGCTTGACTAGTCATTAACTAAAGTGAACTGACCTTGGTTGTTTTCGGCACTCCCAATGGCTTCCTAAATTGTAGGGATTGGTCTAGGAGGCTCATAAACTGATGCAATCAAGTGCAATCAGTGGCAGTGAGCCTTAATCAGTGTTCCCCACACTTTAGTAACTAAAACATGTGCCCCAATTAGGTCAAGTTGACCCAATGGTGTTAATGACTATAAATAGACTAGATGGACTCCTGATTTAGACATGACTCCTAATTTAGACATATGACCAAATTTTTACAAGGGAGGATTAATAATCCTAAAAACCCCTTCTAATCTTAGGGCCTTCTCTATGGGCTTCAAATCTTCTACCTCACCATTTGTACTGATTGAAAGTAAAGAAGTATTTACACTATAATACATGAAATTTCCTTTCCTCGTATTCCAAATAATGCTTCAAAAATATCCCATTAACTGGACATCCTTCATACTAAGACCCATTCTTATACTATATAATAAAACCATTATTACCCCTGCATGCTACAATAATGTATTCACCTACCCACAAAAGATCAAATTTACCATGATTTCCTTTCTCTTCATGTGGAGCATCCCATTTTAACACCAAATCATCAATCTAGAAAGTGTCCTCTTTTACCTTTCTGTCAAATGTATTCTTCATTTTCTCATGATGTATCTGTACCTTATCATATGTTTTATCCCTCAGTTCACTTAGTTCAATAATTTGGTTTATTCTCCTTTGCATATGATTAGGTTCATCTTGATGCTCCTGCAACAACTTCATAGCTGGTGCTCCTAGAGATGCTGGAAAAACCACTTCAACTCCATACACCAATTGGAATGGTGACATTACAATAATTCTCTTTGTGTTGATTCTGTCAGCCCACAAATCATATTTCAGATTTGTATGCCATGCTCTTTTATTATCTTCCAACAACTTCTTAATTATCCTCACCAAGCTTTTTTTAAAAGATTATTCTAGTCCATTACCCCATGGATAATATGCAGTAGAATGATTCAATCTTATATGATACTTATGACAGAAATTTATCATATTCTTGGACTTGAAGGAAACTACATTATCTGTTACAATCCTATTAGGACAACCAAATCTTGCCAAAATATCATTCTCCAAGAAATCTATTATCACTGCATCTGTAGCTCTTCTAGTAGGTATTGCTTCAATACAATTTGTAAAATAATCAGTTGCTATTAAGATCCACTTATGTTGTCCTGAGGAGTTTGGATTTATTTCCCCAATGAAATCCAACCCCCGTTGTTCAAAAGGTGCTTATACTGATATGGGATTAAGAGGGAGTGGAACCACTTTCCTCTTTCCATCAAAAATTTGGCATTGATGACATTTGGTGGTTTCTTTATACACATCTAAAAATAATGAAGGCCAATAGAATCCTCTGTCAAAATTTTATTTGTAGTTACCTTTCACGAATGATTTCCCCCACAATATCCTTCATGGAAATCTTTTTCTATTTCTGAGCTTCATTCTCCAGAAGACAATTCAGTGTCACTCCACCAAGATCCTTCCAATAAAGATATTGATTTAAAATACAGAATTTTGTAGCCTTCAGCTTCACAGACCTTGCTCTAGTTTTACTTAACCCCACAGGAGGTTGTAAATTTTGCAACACATAAACAATATCAACATACCATGGAGAAATAGAAAAATCACGCATCACCTGTACTTCTGTGTCCAACTAATTTAATTGACTTGTCATAAAATTTAGCTGCAAAGAATCAAAATTGGAGTCTGTCATCATTTTAGCCAATCCATGTCCCATACTCAACTTTGTAGGCTTAATTTCAATGTCATATTCCAAAATCACTGCAATCCATTTATCTCTTCTTCCCCCTGGATTTGGTTGTGTAAGTATGTTATTTACCACTGTTGGAGACATTTACCACCTTACACACTCATTTTGGTCAATTTGTCCTAGTTAAATGTATTATTAACTTAATTGACATCAGAGGAGCACTAGATGACATCCGCTAGATCACACCCACACCTACCTTCAGTCAAGGATGATAACTTAGCCTTCTCCTACATTCAGGGAGGCTAACTGGAGCACTCCGGGGGTGATCTGAGTGTCATTAATGCCCCATATTGCTAACTTATGGTTACAATCAGTTAAACAGAGCAGTGAAGGATCCCTCCATCATTAAATTGATTATTTCTTGATTATTTAATGAACTAGAGTCAACAGGGGCGCCTCTAACTACTTCTAATGTTCAACTACACTTCAGTTAACCTCATCAAGGTTCATTGGAGTCATTGATGTGCTACCACTTGATGGTTGGCTTGCTATGACATGTGGTTGACCTAATTTTAGTTAGAATCAGTCATTTATTGCACTTTGACTTCAGTTAGGGCTCAGTTGAGTCAATTAGGGTTTTGATCAGTGGTTAACTTGAGTGTTGACTATTGCTTACATTCAGTTAAGCTAGACTCACTCATTCAATTCGAATGACCTCCTTGGGAATTCGAATTGCTTTGCCATTCATGCTTGCAGCATGATCATTGTATTGTATTACTCATTCTTTGTGTGAATATACAGAGTGGCTACTCATTTTGTATCCCTATTACACCATTTTCATGACTTATTGTTATTAATCTGCCACAGTAATCTAGGGACTAAACACAAGTATAGCTTAAGGGGGGGTGTTGGAGACATTTACCACCATACACACTCTTTTTGGTCAATTTGTCCTAGTTAAACCACTATCCTAAGTATTATTGACTTAATTGAAATCATAGGAGCACTAGATGACATCAACTAGATCACACCCACGCCTACCTTCAGTCAAGGAGGCTAACTTAGCCTTCTCCTACATTCGGAGAGGCTAATTGGAGCACTCTGAGGATGATCTGAGTGTCATTAATGCCCCATATTGCTAACTAATGGTTAAAATCAGTTAAACAGAGTAGTGAAGGCGTCCTCTATCATTAAATTGATTATTTCTTAATTATTTAATGAACTGGAGTCAACAGGGGTGCCTCCAACCACTTTTGATGATCAGTTACACTTTAGTTAACCTCATCGGAATTCATTGAATTCATTGATGCGCTACCACTTGATGGTTGTGTTGTTGTGACATGTGTCTAACCTAATTTTAGTTAGACTCAGTCATTTATTGCACTCTGACTTCAGTTAGGGCTCAGTTGAGTCAATTAAGATTTTGACCAATGGTTAACTTGAGTGTTGACTGTGGATTACATTTAGTTAAGCTAGACTCACTCATTCAATTTGAATGACCTCCTTGGGAATTCAAATTGCTTTGTCATTCATGATTGTAGCATGATCATTGTATTGTATTACTCATTCTTTGTGTGAATATACAAAGTGGCTACTCATTTTGTAGCCCTATTACACCATTTTCATGACTTATTGTTATTAATCTTTGATGAGACTTGTGTTTAGTCCCTAGATTACTATGGCAGATTAATAACCACACTATTGGGAACATATGCAACTACATGTGAATGGAGAATGTAAATTGTGAAATATTTTAAGGCATTAATCAAAGCATATGCTTGTTTTTCCATGATATCATATTTTAACTCTCCATATCTTAACATCTTACTAAAAAATGCTATAGGTTGTTCTTCACCTTGATTATTCTTTTGTAATAGAATAGTTGCAACAGTATGCTCTAAAGCATATGAGAATACTAAAAAATATTGATCAAAATCTAGGCTTACCAGCACAGGATTTTCTGAAATAGCTTGAGTTATATTATTGAAAGACTTCTTAGTTTCCACTGTCCATTTTATTTCATGATGCTTTTTCATCATATTAGTAATGTTCATCAATATTTTAGCAAAGCTAGAAATGAATCTCCTCAAGAAATTTACCTACCCAATGAATGATTGTACTTCTTTCTTACTTCTTGGTTCCTCCACCTTCAAAATTGCACTCACCCTGTCTGGATCAATCCTTATACCTTCTTTGGAAATAATATGGCCCGAAATTTTTCATTCTTCCAGAGAAAATTTGATTTCCTTGGATTTAATGAAATGCCATATTTTCTACATTTAAGGAAGAACTTTTCCAAATGTTTGATATGTTCCCTATCAGACCTAGAATATACAGTAATATCATCCATGTAAATTACTAAAAACCTGTCTCTTTCATCTCCAAAAGCGATGTCCTTAGCATGCTGAAAAGTGGTTCCTGCATTGATTAACCCAAAAGGCATATTTGCATACATGAATGTACCTCGTGGTATAGTGAAAGTAGTTTTCTCCTCATATTCAAGAAGCACCTTTATTTGATTATAACCTAAAAACCCATCCATGGTAGAAATTATATCTGAACCTACCACTTTCTCCAAAATCTTGTCCATCTTTGCTAAAGGGTAATTGTCCTTCAAAGAGACTTTATTTAAATTTATGAAATCCACACACAGTCTTATTTCACCATTCTTCTTTCTAACAGGAACCAAATTAGCCACCAATTTTGAGAATCTCAGGGTTACAATTATTTTTGCATCAAATAAAATTTTGATCTCCTTTTAAATGATGGGAAATAGCATTCGATTAATCCTTCTGAGTTTCTGCCTAAATGGTTTTTCTCCCGGCTTAATTGGAATAGTACGATGTATAATGGAGGTGTCATACTCTTTGAGGTTATCATAACTCCATGCAAATACATCAATCTATTTTTTCATCATGTTCACATACTCATATTTTTCTTTGGTGGGCAATTTCTTGGACAACTTTACAATTCTGGAATCCTCCTCAGCACCAATATTTTTATCTTCAACACCGTTTTCAGTAGGCTTGACTTTAGGATCTCTGACAACATCATTTTGGTAAAAACATATTCTCTAAGGGAATTGAACCTCTGAGAATATGATTACTCTTCAATTGGACTATATATTTTCCTCCTAGTGAGCCTTTCAACTTCTCTGTTTCAGCAACTCCTTCTTCATCTTCATCAACATCTTGAAATTTTTCAAAATCAACACTTTCATTTTTTATTTGTGTATTTACAAATTCACCAAACAATTCCAAAAACCTTTTGATTTGCATATCATCTTCAAAAAATTGCTAGTACTTGGTATTGTTTGGTATGGAAGGCCTGTTCACAATGACAACCTTGTATTTTCTTTTACCTGCAGTAGGAGTCTTAAATTTTCCAGCAACAATTGCCAAAGAATATGCCATGGTATTATCATATCTAGGAATCACTTTGACACTGTTTTATGTGAAATAGTTCCCAAACATATCCCACACTTTATTCCTGTAAGCTCTCATTCTAGGATGCTTAGTTTTATAACTATCATTCACCTGATTTATTACAAGTTATGAATCGCCAAAAACCTGGATTTGTTTAGCTCCCAAATCCTTTAGTGCATGCAAACCCATCAACAAAGCTTCATATTCTGCTACATTATTAGTACATTAAAAGGTCAATTTGTAAGAAAAATATTTAAAATATCTAATAAGGGAAATTATGTATACACCTGCACAAGAACCCACTTTAGCCACTGACTCGTCAAAATACATAGTCCACAACCCTTCTTCCTTTTTCTTTATTTCCAATGCTTCTTGTTCATTTAACACTTTTTTATCCTTTTTACAATTACTTGGAACAACAACTTTTGAATCACAAGGAGAAACATCATTGAATAAAATATATGGCCCTAAGTCTATATCAACAGCATAAATATGATGAACTCCTAGCTAATCTCGACTGCTAACAACATAACATGATCTTTTTTCACTATACTGTCTCTTATTTTCATTAAGAACAATAATTGTAGCATAAGACATATCCATTTGCAAACTTCCTTTTAACTTTGAAGTCCAAGATCTTGACAATAAAACACCAAATTTGGGAGGGATATCAGCCATAACAACATCCATGACCACAATTTTAGATGGTAATTTAGCCAAGGATACTACTATGTCTTTTATGAAACCCAAAAATTTCACCCTTTTGGAATCAAAAGAATACAAATATTTATAAGGCCTTGTAATCTCTAACCCCAAACTTTCTACTACTCCTTTAGGCATCAAATTATGTGAAGCACCTGAATATAACATGGTATTATGTAACACCATTTCATGCACATTTAATATCACATAAATAGGTGGTACTTCCTCATCATCCAATTTATCAATCTTAGACCCCAAAACAATGATAGGATTGTCATCTGTCACTTCCAAAATATCTGGTTGAGACTGTCCCTGATTTCTAACCATTTTTGTTATTGCATCCCTATACTCCTAATTTCTGAGCAGTTCAATAAAAGGAATTGAAATCTTCAATTTAGAAAGTTCACTTTGTACATTAAAAATGGAAGAAATTTTGTCTATGTCCATGGGTGTTATTTGTTTTAACTCTTTTATTTTCTCAATTCTATTTTCAATCTCTTTATGTACAACAGGTTCCTTTTGTTTTTCATTTCTTTTTTCTATATTCATCTAACTACTGGAAGGCCGATTTTGATTTAACCTTCCTTTATTCATAATAACATCTCTACTTCTCAATTTGATATTTTTTACATCATCTATAGCATGCATATACCCCTTTTGATACTGTTCCAACTCCTCTTCAAAATCTTTGTTATTATCCTCTTGTACAAACATACCGTGTTTCTCCTTGGTCAAATAGATTTCAGAATCTAAATCACCAAAATGATGAATATGGTCTTCAATAGACTCTACACAATCATCATCAGCAACATAATTTCCAGGGAAAGGTGGTCTTATTTGTTGATCTTCTTGGTTCCTTGAGTTTCTCATGTCTCTTTGTCTATTCTGTGGGAGTGGAGGAGGAATAGGTCTTCTAGATTTAGGGTTTCTAATCTAGGGTTCATTCTGTTCTCGATTCACTAGCCTATTATCCACAATCATCTTATACATTAAATTTTCCATTGCTTTCAGCATCATTTCAAATTTGATATCATTAGACAAAGAAGAAGAAGAAGTGGAGGGCATAATTTCTTCTCTACCTTTCCTCCTATCAACATCTACTCTTTGTTTTATCTTTCCACATGCCATTATATTGGCTTCTGTTGGAATATATTAAACCCACTCATAACTTAGGATAAAATAATTCTTCATTATTTGATTAATTATTCACCCACTAACTTAATTAGTTGGCATCCACTTGCACCTTAAAGTCAATACATGCCATATATATCCTAGGAATGATTTATTTCTAATTCTAGGTTGATCTTGACCACCTTTTGACCATCCAAAATTAGTATACAGGACTTTACAACAGATTCTGCTTTATTCTGCATTTTCTGCATTTTCTGTTTTTCCTATTTTTCTATGGATAAGATAAAAGCTAGTCAACTAGGAAACTAGCAGCTTTTGTTTCCAACCCATCATCCATTAGTTTTTCTCCATTTTCTAGGATTAGCATGTTTTTTCCATCTCCTTGGTAACTCACTCATGCTTTTTCCAACTCGTGAGGTCCTTGATAGATTTGGGAAGTGCTTTAGCCACCTATGGGGGTTCCTATATTTTGGTAAGTTAGCCTTTTTGAGATTTATGAGTTGTTTCCATACAATTCAATTTTCCTATGAGGGATGTACTATTTATGTACACTATTATTCATCATTATTCAATGGAAGGAGACACACCAATATTCATCTCTTCATTCATGTGATTCAATCTCTTTTCTTCTCTCTATTTTTCTTGTGTATGCTTGTGAGAATTCTTAGAATAAATATCTATTTCCTGTGCTTCTTCTTAGAATCATTTCTAATAGAATTGATCTATTATTTCTACATGGTATCAAAGTAGTAGGTTGATCAAGTTCTACAGAGTTGAGGAGCACATCTAGCCTCCTATCCCTCTCTGAAGAAGAGCTTGTCTAGCTTACAAGATTTTCTCCTAGTTTGTTTTGCAGGTTGTAGAGAGTATCTCTTAGAGCATATAAAAAACTTCAATATGGATTCAAAAGTTCCTATACTATCTCCTTTCAACTATGCTGATTGGAAGCCAAAGATGAGTGCATACTTGAAGAGGCAATGTCTCTTTGATGTCTCCATTGGTGCATTGAGTGAACCTGAGTCTTATGAAGAGAAGATTGATTGTCTAAATAATTGTGATAGAGCTTATGGAATTATGTGTTTTGGAATGTCTCCAAATATATATCATCTCATAGATTCTGTTCAATTTTCCTTTGAGCTTTGGAAAATTTTGGACAAAGCTTTTGGTTTGTAGGAAATTGAAGATGAAGCGTGGAGTGAACCTAGCATCTCCTCTTGTTCTCTCTCTCAATATTTATTGTCCTCTACATTCTCTAATGAAGTTGATCATGATGAATAATTTTCTCATACAGTTTATGTTTCTGCTACCCTCATTGATTCGAATACTTCATCGTTCAATGAAGAAGCAAATATTGAAGAGCCATCTTTTTCTGTGTCTCTTGAAGGTGATTTTTCTTCTTGTGATACTATTGATGAAAAAGAAGCAACATATGGAGCTGCTGATGATATTTATTATGATCCTATAACCCATTCATGATTCTCTAAATCTCCTATCTTAGATTCTAAGCTCTATGTGCTAGATTCTTCACACATTGTGCATACCTCTCTCATTGATGGTGCGCAACCAAGTGACTTACAGGATGTTTGCTTAGCCACATCAAGCCTTATTTATGTCATACCACTTACCTTACTCGATCTCATGTGCTTCATCATATCCTCATTTTTTCTTGACATCAATACTCAAAGCCTTCTTGAATATTTTTAGCATCTCCTTATTTCCTCCTTTCATACAGAGGATTCATTACCAGTGTATTCCCATGAGTCTATTGATATGATTATATGTGATCCTTTGGATTTTGATTTAGAAGCATATTTTCAGGTTGATACACATATCATACCACCATCCATACCATCTACCATAGCTCTAAATAATCCTAAGGCTATACAAATCCCTACTTCACTAGTTGATTCCTTATTGATCTCTTATGCAGTGATCTTTATCTTACATGATTTGAAGTCTTTCCTAACTTTAAGTGGCTATTTATCCATGACCTTAGTCATATATGGAATAATATTAAACATGTTTGGATATTTTCTAAACAATTATGGTTCATATCTTATTCCCATCCATCATTCAGATTTTTACACCTATCAATTTTCCCTAGTTGCTCATAATTTTCCTAGTCTAGCCCTATATCCTCATGGAGCCATTGAATCCTTTGTCCTTGCTGTTCCATATGTTAATATTTCTGATATATCATAGTTTTATCAACCTCATATCATATCTATACAGGTGCTACATCATATTAGAAGATTGACATGTGATTCACATCACAATTTTGCAACTATTCAGGGAATTGGGTGTGAAATAAATTGCCTTATTGTTTGTACTCTTTGGAAAGGAGTATGCATAGATCTCTTTTCCATTGTAGATAATATTTTGACATCAGAAATAAGCATTCAAATAATGCTCCTACTTCAGCAATTGATGAGATACAAGGAGTCTCTCCTTTCCTTCTTGCAGGTTCTACACTCCAGCGCATGATCATGGACTTCATGATTTCTACAACAAGTCCTTCATCCAAAAGAAGTTTAGTCAACTCATTAAAGTGAATATGAATATATTTTGAAGACATATTTCAAATTTTGTGCCTTGTCCTATCGGAGGATTTTCCCCATGTGGCTTTTCCTCTTTCCTCACTTTTCTGGACATCATAATTGTTAAAGGGTGACCATAGCCTTGTTGATGGCCCTATATGCATCCATATTTTTTTTCATACCATCATAAAATCAGACTTATAGGGGTGTGTTGGAATATATTAAACCCACTCAAAAGTTATGATAAAATAATTAATCATTATTTGATTAATTATTCACCCACTAGCTTAATTAGTTGGCATCCACTTGCACCTTGAAGTCAATACATGCCATCTATATCCTAGGAATGATTTATTTCTAATTCTGGGTTGATCTTGACCACCTTTTAACCATCCAGAATTAGTATACAGGACTATATAGCAAATTCTGCTTTATTCTACTTTTTCTACTTTTCCTGTTTTTCTATGGATAAGATAAAAGCTAGTCAACTAGGAAACTGGCAGCTTTTGTTTCCAACCCATCCTCCATTAGTTTTTTTCCATTTTATAGGATTAGCATGTTTTTTTCATCTCCTTGACAACTCAATCATGCTTTTTCCAACTCGTGAGGTCCTTGATAGATTTGGGAAGTGCTTTAGCCACCTATGGGGGTTTGCTATATTTTGGTAAGTCAGCGTTTTTGAGCTTTATGAGTTGTTTCCATACAATTAGATTTCCCTATGAGGGATGTACTATTTATGTACACTATTATCCATCATTATTTAATTGAAGGATACACACCAATATTCATCTCTTCATTTATGTGATTCAGTCTCTTTTCTTCTCTCTATTTTTCCTATGTATGCTTGTGAGAATTCTTAGTAGCAAGATCTATTTCCTTTGGTTCTTCTTAGAATCATTGATCATAGAATTGATCTATTATTTCTACATCTTCTACTTCCAAGGAATCTATAAACATAATAGGAAGACTAGCTGATTTTCTTTCTCTCAACAACAATGCAAAGTCATTATCGAAGGATTCTGCATAATGAAGTTTAGCAGCACCAACTAAAGGCTTAATATCAGTAGGTATTGAATTATGGACTCTCATGAACCTACTGGAAAATTCATGGGATGAATCAAAACCTTATGTTTTAAGATTATTGTACTGGGACAAGACTTTTAATGGACTCTACTTATCATCCCATATATCCAAAAATGTAGTTTGGAAAGCTGCAAAGTTTCGAATAGAACCAGCAAGTAAATATTTATACCATTTTTTGGCTTCCCTAGATAAGCTCTATGCAAACAACCTCATCTTGACATTCTCATAATCAACCTCTTCCAAATCTAAAAAGTTCAAATTTTTCAACATGGTATTTTGCAATAACATTTCCTTCTCCAACATACAATGAAATCCTCTGGGCATAATTTAAGGGAAGGTCATGTAACACCGCAAGTAAGGCCAATCGGGAAAACCTAGTTGTAGCCATTGGTCTAGGTGGATTTGGAGGAAGTGGTAAAGGCTGAAAAGATAGAGGATTCTATATAGGTTGGGAAGGTTGGCAAGTATTAAACTGAAAGTTTTGGACAATAGATGTATTTTTTTTAGTTTTTACTGGTGTTTGAAGGTTCTACCACAAATAATCAAGAAGATATGATTCTAATCTACTAGGGTTAATCTCAACTTTCTTTAGGTCAGATTCAGATTTTGATTTTAATAGTAATCTCTCAACACTAGTTTTTCATTCAAATTCTTGTATACTATGAAAATCTTGAGATGATGATGCACCAAACTGAGAACTATTTTTTTTTTTTTTTATTTCTAAGAAATATTTCTAGATTTTCTATGATTTGCAAAGTTTCAGTATTAGGGTTACCTCTTGTATTCTCTCTCCTGAAAGTCATGATGTCTTCTGTAATATTGTTCAAAATGAATGTGAAGTCGCCAAGGAAAATGTACAACCTTATTTTGGATATGGAAACTTCTGCTTTCCCACTGAAATTTGTTTCTTGAAACTTTGCAATCCTTGTCGTTCTTCCCAGGGATGATATGCACTTTCATTCCCCGACAACGGCGCCAATTTCTTATCACTGAAAAAATTATCCAAGGTTGTAAAGGATATTCCCAGGTAACAAAAAAAAACACTTTTAAAGAGAAAACTGGCTTTTTCTCTTCCGAGAGTGATCTCTCACAAAATATTAACAAGGCCAAATATGTATAAGCAAAACTGTTTATAATTGGTAAGATTGGTTGAAACTGAACACATGACCATTGAGCTATGGAGTCAAAATATGACTATAGATAAATAGAGCTTTTGCATGGAAGTTTTAAATAAAGGCAAGGTAGATACTTGGTCACTATCAAAATTTGATTGTCTGGTGAAAAAGGAAGAACATGAACAAACCACTAATATAGACCATTGTAAAAATGAATTCTATATCAACTTTAGCAGAAAGGTTTGGGGGACATATTTAAAGAACAACTAGAGCATAGAACATAATGGAAAGATAAAACTGCAAAAACATTCACATAAGAAGGGAAAGTAGAGACTGCAACATGAAATAACACATGAATCTCTGAAAAACACCAACTTTCAGCACTGTAATTAAAGAAATAGTTAAATACACATGTTTCCAAAATCTCATAGGTTCTAACCCATGCTTCATCAAACGTATGAATACTTATACAATTTCTCCTTGAGCTGAACAATAAAACTAACTGTCTAACAGTTTCAACCATGTATTACATGTGTCAAAATAATTATCTATTACAAAATAGTTCTGAGATAACAAAACTTCTTATCTAACAACAAAAAGAAATAACATTTTATCATAACATATATCTTTCTTCATGGTTGTAACTTGTATTTTGTTGATCCATATTGTTGAACTGATATCCAGTGTTTAAGATTAAGCAAATCTACAACAACCATTTCATGTGCTAGAACTTTGAGCTCCATGTTGTCTACATAGGAAAAATTAGGTACCTTGGCACACACAACTTTAAAATAAAATAATAACTCGAATTCTTCAGCCAATTTATTAAACACGACTCTTCTAGACAGATCCTGTTGCATATCTTCAAACTTACTCTAATTTGACCTGCAATTGACCAATTTATCCAGATATTCCTTTTGAGCCAATAATAGTCCCATTTCCTCCCAGAAGAAAGGAATTCCTCTACTTACCAATCGAGTAAATAACTTTGTCACTTCTTTGACTTTATGACTTATAATATCAACTTTAGCATGTACAGTATCCAACATTCTGTACTTTGCAACCATGTTTCTATCCCAAGAGATAACAACAAATCTTTCTTGGATATCAAACCTTCTAAGTTAATCTTCTGATAAGGTATTATAAAAGTTGATAGAATTTTCAGCTACTTCCATTGGATTCTTATTTAATCCTTGCTTTACTATCAAAATATTATGTCTGGCTACTTTCAGAGCACTCTCCTGATCTGCAATATAATCTAAATATGTTCTAAAATTATTAGCTTCTAGAATAATCTTATCCCAAATCATATGTTTGTCCCCTTGCAGGGCCATCTGGCCAACCACCTGCTTTGTTAACTTGGTATTCTGATTCTTTAGTTCTTGACATTTTTCCTCTATTTCGTTCTTCTCTTGTTCTCTTTTCAAAATTGTTTCTTCTAGATTCTAGTAATGTTGCTTTAATTCTGTGAGTTATACATATTTCAGGTTTACCTAAGAAATTTCTTTAGAAAGAGAGGTTGCATCTATTTCTACAGAAGGAACAGTAAATTGATTTTTAACTTCTTCACATTTTTCATCTAATTCTTTTTCTTTTTCTTTTACTGCCAGCTCAACACTTAGGTCCTTCTTAGTTTCTATCAGAAGCTTAGCATATTTTTCCCAATGCTTTTATTTTTCTTCAAGCTTTAACAACTTGGTTTTACAATCAATCAATTCAGTCTTTAATGCTTCCAGGCTCCTTTTCAAACTCTGTCAATTCAAAGGTTTGAATAAGCTGAGTGGAAGGAATTTTCAATTTATCTTTTAGCACCTGAACTTCTTTCTATTTTTCATCAAACAACTTTTGAGACACTACTCCTTTCTCTAACTGCCCATCAACCTTCAATAATTCCTCCTGTAACTTTTTAATTTTGTTTTGAAGAGCCTTGGTCTCAACCTTTTCTTTTTGTAGTAGGTCCTGAGATTTATTTTTATTAGACTCTAGTTTAGACACCTGTAATGTAGATTTAAGCAATCTTGTATATATGATATCACCTATTTCTCTGTGAAAGTGTATCATATCTATGGTAGGGATATTCTCTAAGTTCACATTCACCTCTAATACCTTATTACCAATAGTCATGGCCAAACTTAGGGTGTCTTTGGCATGATCCCTTATAGTTTTTAAATTTACTTTTGGCTTTGGAAATTGTCTGACTTCCTCGTATAATTTTACTGTTTCATCAAATGTTTTATCAACCACTTCCCTATAGGTTTTCAAACAATCCTCTTTTGATGTATACTTATTTGGGGTTACTCCATCAAATATATATTCCTGAAGCTCCAAACTAGTTACTTTGGATTTTTCTTGCTTTTTTTTACCTTTGACACTGCTCCTCTTCACCTATATCATTTGTCCCTCTTGTCCAATTTTCTGCTTCTTCGGTGTACTAGCAGTTTCTAATTCTTCAGTGTCCATGAAACCTAGATGTTCTCTCTTCTTTGAATTTCCTGAAAAACCTATTAATGATGAAATATTACCAGCAACTACAACTATGTTAGAAATATCCATTGGGGGAGAATTATTTCCAGGTATGTAGGAGACAGAGTCTTGTTCCATGCTGATAATATATGGGGTTTTGTTAGGATAATCTTCCCAATTAGATGCCTCTCTGAACCCATCTACTTCAATATGTTCAAAAGGATTATTGTTGTTTTCATGTCTTGTTTTAGAGATTACCTAGTGTGGATCATAGTTGATAGTAGCTCCCAAAGAAAACCCCATGCTTCTGAGAATATTATCAATTATTGGTAGAGCAGCTCTACTTTTGACAACATATGACCCTTCATCCTTGGGAAATTTAATATCTAGACTCTTACTAAAGTTTAAGATGTGTTCTTCCTCAACTGTAAGTCTTTGTCTAAAAAATTCCAAAGAAATGATTCTAGCTGTCAGAAAGGTTGGAAGAATATAAGGCTGGTGCACAAATCCATATAAACTTATAAATGTTTCATACTCTGAAAGGAACCAGTATCTAATCCTTTTACTAGGGGAAGTTTCAATGATTCTTTCATCTCTGGCAATACCCTGGGCAATATTTCCTGAAAGAAAATGTTGTATATTTCTTCCATCAAACAATTCATGAACTTGCAAAAATTCTGGGTCATTTCATCAGTGATTACCAACTGAGGAAACTATAGATTATCTTCATTATGTGATAAGAACATCTTCAGCAAAAAGGATTGGAATCTGAAAACTCTAGTACCATCGAAGTTGACTAACTAGGAACGAATGTTCTCAGCTAGGAAATCATCAAACTTAAGGCACAAGACTGGAAAAACTGATGTGGAATTTCGGACTCAATTGGGAAAGTACTTAATATAAACAACATACTCAACAGTGACTCTGTAACATAACCATTAGTGTCTAACCACAAAAATTGACTAGCTAAATTTATACACGACTGGGTTTCTTCATTAAACAAAACTAGGTCAATAGGGTAAGATAAACTTATAACCTCACTATCAGGCTTTAAAAATGACTTCAAAAAGGTTTCCCTACTCATGGCTAAATACTTTCAGAAGAAATGTATGGTTTATTCACAACAAATTCTTCAGCTGTGGAATAATTATTCTCACACCACTCGACAAATTCAGGGCAATTGGGGGTCTGGTCAACAGAAAAAAAAATAAAAGAAAGACCTGAAAACACAATGAGTGTCACTACCCTAGTCCTTAAGAATTTTCAATTTATTTTTAGTCGTCTCAATTGTTTCATTCAATAAAATGGTATCAAAAACTCCAACATTTTGGTCTTCGAAGTTTTGCTCAACCTTTTGACAAGAAACCCCTAACTCTTCACTCTCTGCCACTTCTACCACTTCTATTTCATCCCTTTTTATAACTACTTGGAAATTTTCAAGATGCATACCTTGTTAATTAGTGGAGTGTTCCGACTCATCCATGTTGGCACTTTGCACATAGTCAGGGTTATCATCAATTTCCAATGCTCAGAAAAAACAAACCTCTAAACTCCACGTAGATGCTTTTATATTTTTTATGTTTCATAACCATTGCGCATCTCCCATACTCTATACCATATATTTTTTTTTCTTTTAAATATAATTCGTTCATGCGCAAGATCTCAATACCAAAACTCAACATTATCACCCTGCACAACTCGATTCGGCGGAATCAATATCAACCATTGATATACAATCTTCCTTCATCAGAACCTTCCAACTATGAAAAGCTTTAACATTCTGCTAATAATTTCAAACCTGATCAATAAAGAAACTTTTGTTTGTAGAATGCACCTTATCCGTCAATCAAAACCCGACCACCATTACAACCATTGATCAATGTGGACCCTACCACTTTCTGCGGATTTCAATTTGGAATTTCTCTGTGCTAGTTTAATCTGTGGAATTATTTCTGACTATAGATCTATCTCTGCTCACATCTTATCTTTCTGATCTTTCCACCAATTAACCATTTCCACAAATCGGAAAACGTATTTCATCTGAGCATGTCCAATCTACGGAATGCTCCAATGCCATTGATCTTACCTTGTATCAATCTCAGCCCTTAAAAGTTGCACCTTTTTAACAGATTCCACAAATCTGAAAACTTGGTTTATTCCTTGCATCTCCAATATGCAGAAATTTCTTTCTACCATTGATCTACAGCCTATTTAATCTGATTCGTTGATATTTGACACCTTTCACCTCCATCCTGCTGATGAAAACATTTCAATTTCTCCCCCATGTTTCAAACAGTGGAATTATCCACCACCATATATCAAATCCCTTTCTTCATCCGATGACCCATGATGAAAGATCATGCTAACCCATTAATCTAAAGAGTGCTTCCACAAATTTTTTGAATATGATGCTAACAGGTACTTCCACCCTTAGTCTACTACTGGCCTTCATCAGCATCATCAAAACTTTGACTTCTTCAAGGTCTTCTTCTTCTTCATCACTTTTATCTGAATTTTCTGAGTGGTTCTTCCTTACCATAGCTTCCAGTATTCTCATGTCTCTATTTAGCTTTGTCTCTACAACCTTTCTTCCTCGACCACATCCTATAGGAACCCCATGTGCTCATCTGAAGAAATTTTTGACTTGATCAATGAAATTTCTCATTCATACATTATGTCAAACAGTTTCAGAATCTAGGGTTTTAACTTAAAATTAATGAAAAGTAAAACACACTTCTAAAATGCAGTTCAAAATTCTGCCATATACTGAAACATTTTAAGCAGATGAACACAATAAATTTTGGTCTAATGACCCGAAAAAACCCCATTGCTTGGGGAAAACCCTAAGAAGAATATTTTTCATTAAGAAGATCAGGAAAAAATTTCCAAGTCTGAAATAACAACAAAAATAACTCAGAAACATAAATTTTCTTGAAATCAGAGCCAACCTCGAAATTTGTGCTTGAAAACTATTGTACAAACTACTGTATCGACTGTAATGTTTGTTGTACTTTTATGGCTCATATTTTGTGCCCACTTGTGCTACAATTAATGTTGTACAGTCTGAATTTAATGTGGTTGTACTTTTCTTAGGATTCAAGCCAATTTTTGGGAATCGAGCCCACACACGCTGCTGTAACAAATGCAGAGGTATGGCTGCTATAGATTCCTATGGAATTGTGCTTCTATTCTCTCTTCTTGAAAATCATTCCCTTCTTTTGGATCTCTTCTTGGTCTTCAATCTTCTTCTTCTATTCTGATGGATGATCTTCTTCATTTGTCCTTGTCTCATTTTTTTTATACTTAGATTTTGTAACTATCTTCAATAACTACCTAATCTAGGGTTGGATATATTTTTACAAAATAAAGGGTCCACAACTTATCTCACTTTTAATTATAAAATACATTTTTAAGTGAGACCCGCTTTTCTAAAGTTATAAAAAAACATTCACTTTATTTACATAAACATCACTGTGTTACATAAATACATAAGGAAAAAAAATTCAAGTCCTCTCATCACACCCACACCAAAAACATGGGAGGACCTTCAGAGTTATATTTCAACACTCCCTCTTAACAAGGAAAGTCCGCAACAATATCTCCATCTCAGACTACTAGAATAGCTCCATCATGCTCTGGAATCATCTTCGGAAATAAATGCGTAATATCGAACTAAAACTCTGACATCTGAGACTCAACCTGAGTCCCATAATTCTTCTCAACTACACAATCACTTGACTAGCTGAGTCTTCTACCAGTTCTTAGGAGAGAGTCACTCTCCTCATCTCTATCAAATGCAGTATCATCATCCTCTAACTCACATAGCCATCCTCCTAGTCTTGCTCTTGATCGTACAACTTGTCCTCTAATGACATATAATCTGTCCCTATGATCTCCCAATAAGATGGTGGTGCCAACTGGTTCATCTCTCTGATATAGGAAGATACGACCATGCTTGATCATCATCCCATAGCCATCATCCTCAAATGATAAAATTGAGGGTTTACTCACTCTCACCATAGGTACAAATAACACTCCATGAACTTCCATAATCTCTCTAAGGTCTAGTTGGAAACTGAATTTTCCAACCCCTTGAATAGAAATCTAAGGGCTATCAATATATGTCTGAATGAAGTGTCTTGGCTCCGGCATTGTGATCATCTGAAAAGAATCATAAAATCTAGTCATATGTCTGGTTGCACCACTGTCAACAACCTATACATGCTCAAAGGAAGAACTCCCTATACTAGAATCAATTGAGACAAGAGAAAACTCTTGCTAAAAAAATTTCGCAAATTATTCTACAATTGCAAGTGCTGCCACATCTCTTTCAGTATTCACAATCTTTTTCTCATGACATTTTGTGGCATGGTGTCCCAACTGACCACAATGATAGCATTTGATCTGACTCGAATCTTTCTTCTTCTTGTTCTTGGATTTGGCTACAAACATTTTTCTCAATCATCTCGTCGACTTTCCCACCCAAACCTCCCTCTCAAATATCCTCTTGGGTAAAATTGTCCCATAGTCTAGACCAATATAAAAGATTCTCTTTGCCAACTATGCACTTGACAAAAACATCCCATCTCTTGGTAAGTCCCTTGAGGGATATTCTTACCACATCTGAGTCTGAGATAATTTCCCCTATCGTTGTTATCTCATCTTTGACTTGAGTCATCCGAGTCAGCTAGGAAGTTACACTTTCTACTTGGTTTATCTTTACACTGTGTAACTTGTCCTTAAAGTGTTGATGTATTTGTAACTTTGGAATGTATTCACTTGTACATTGTATATGTTGTATTTATTTGTATCCCGGTGTTCCTATCAAGAGAATCATTAATGTAATCAATTCATGTAAAGTCATAGAGGTTAATCCTCCTTTGTAAGTCAAGGAAATAGTCCCCACATTTTTGGGGTACTAGGGTTATTATACTCTCCTAGAGAAGTCGGCCCTAGTAAGTAATTGTCAATTCGAAAACTAGTTTAAATAGAGAGTGGGCCTCTCTATTTGAAACATACACTCACTCAAATGTAGCACATGAGTGAGAGAAGAGGAGCTCGCACAAGTGAGAGAGGGAGCAGCTATCAGAAATAATCTTTCTATATTTGGGTTTTACTTTTTCCATTGGTGTTCATTTTATCTTTGAGGAAGTTGTGGGGTTTTCTCCTTTATCGTTTACCAATGAAAACTCTTTGTCTCTCTTGTACCTTGTGATTATTATTGTGCATGTTATTCTCTTAGATAAGATCTTAACATCATATTGACTAAATGATAAAAATCTAACATGGTATCAAAGCTAACTTGAGAAGAAGAAGTTGTGCAGCTACAGAAGCTAGGGATTCTTACTTTTTGGGTCTCTCTCCACATATCATCAACAAAAGGAGGCTAGGTTAACTCTACATTGAAGGGTGAATCTTTCTATCGAGACAGAATCTGATTCTGAGCATTTTCAGTTTTTGACCTACCACTACAATGAGAAATTAAGGCTTTCCACATAAGTGAAATTTTTGGGTGAGCCCAACATAGGATTGCTCTCCACCTCAAAATCAAAGTTTAGAGACCAAGATCGAACTTTTTGGTTGGGTATAACTATGGGAAATTCAATCCCTAATTTTTCCTTGAACCAGAAAACCAGCACTGTAGAATATCAGCTCCATATCTAGTTTTAGCATCTCAAATTGGTAACATCTAAATCTTATGTATTTCCATTTGAGGTTCTCAGTTAAGATGTCTCATCACACCAACATTGATGAAAAGCTTGAAGGAGCTGAAAACTTCCGAGCATGGAAGTATAGGATTTCACTGGTTCTTGAAGAAAATGAATTGGACTCCTACATAAGTGGAGAAGTTCCAATTCCAGAGGGGTATGAGGCTAAGGCCCTACACAAGAAGAACTTGGTTAATACAAATAAGTTTATCACTGATTCAATCAAGGATCACCTTATAGCATAGGTGTCCTCCCTAAAGACACCTAAAGAGATGTTTGATTCCTTGACCAAGCTATTTGAAGGGAAGAACATAAATCGAAAGATGGCTTTGAGAAATAAGTTGAAGATTGTAAAGATCCAGAATGCAAAGACCATGCAGTTCTACTTTACAAGGGTCTCCCAGATCAAAGAACGACTTGAAGCAGTGGATGAAGAAGTAGAGAATGCAGAAATTGTGATGAGCACCTTGAATGGTCTCCCTAGATCATGAGACTCCTTCATTTAAGGGATTTGTGCTAGAAGAAAGTTAATCACCTTCAGTAGACTATGGGAGGAATGCTCACAAGAAGAATCTCGAATAGTATCTCAAGAAGAAAAGATGGGAAATGAAGATCAAGCTCTCATAGTACACACCAAGAAAAACAAAAAGGGACTATCATCATCCCAAAGGTAAGCATTCACACCAGAATAACCCTAGAAGAGATCTATCTAGTATCATATGCTTTAAATGTGATGAGATAGGACACATCTCTAGAAACTATCCCAGAAACAAAGGTGGCCCTCAAAATAAGAAGAACTACAAAAGAAGACATCATGCTCACACTACAGAGGATGATGAACCTCCAATAAAGAGATTCAAAGAAGAAGATTCTTCTAGTGATGAAGAATATGTTTTAATTTATGCCCTGATGGGAACTGTCACACATGGAAGCAATGATTGTCTCATAGATAGTGGGGATTCTAACCATATGATGGGATTCAAAGAATCATTTGTGAAACTATCAAAACATGAGTCACCTCACAAAGTGAAAATTGGTGATGAATACCAATATCCCATAAAAGGTAGTGGTGAATCCTCCTATAAGCTAGAATTTGCAAATTCTATGAATATGAAGGATGTATTGTTTGTACCAGGACTAAAGAAGAACCTTCTCTCCATCTTTGCATTAGATGCAAAAGGCATGAGGGTTGCATTTGAAAATGGCCAAGTCCTTATGTGGCAAAAGGGAAAGACTATAGATGATGCAGTTGTGATTGGAGAGCAAGAGGAGGATTATACAAATTAAAAGGCCAACTAGAGCAAGATTTGTTCCATGACTCAGTAGAGCCAAATGAACTTTGGCATAGAAGGCTTGCACATGTGCACTATAGGGCACTACCACTTGCAAGAAAGCTGTTGAAGGCCTTCCAGAAATACATGAAAAACATGAAGGTGTTTTCAAAGGATGTGCGAAAGGAAACAACACAAAGAATACATTTCCAAGTAGCAAGAGAAAGGCAAAAGGAATCTTGGAAATAATCCACTCTGATGTATGCGGTCCGATGTCATCCAGTTCATTGAGTGGGTATGTATACTATGTTTCTTTCATTGATTAATTTTCTAGAAAGACATGGATATATTTCTTGAAAAGCAAGGATGAAGTATTCAATAAGTTCAAAGAATTCAAAACCTTGATCAAGAACCACACAGAGAAGAAAATCAAGACCTTTCGATCAGAAAACAACGGAGAATTCACATCAGATGGATTCAAAGAATTATGCAGAGATTTAGGGATTAAGAGGGAGTTGACCACTCCATATAATCCATAATAGAATGGGGTTGTAGAAACGAAGAATAGAACAATTATGGAAGCAGCAAGGCTATGCTTCATGATCAAGATTTTCCTATGCATCTATGGGCATAAGCTACTAGGACAGCTATGTATGTACAGAACCATACTTTGCATAGAGTACTTCAGAAAAAGACATGTAAAGAATATTCTCTGGAAAGAAACCAGAATCCAGTCATCTAAGAATATTTTGTTGTCCAGTGTACATACACATTCCGAAAGAAAAGAGGACAAAGTTAGATCCTTCCAGAAATAAGGGTATATTTGTGGGATATAGTGAAATCTTGAAGGATTACATAATATACTACCCATGATTCAAGAATATCGACATCAATAGGGATGTGCAATTTGAAGAAGACTCGGCTTACAACAAATCTAGAAAAAGACCTAATGCAGAACTTGAAGAAATAGAAGTACCCAGGATCTGAGATACAACTATGAATGAAGCAACTCTAGAAGAATATCAAGAAATGGAAGAACCCCGGGAACCTGTAGATCCACCCCAGGAGAAGAATCCTTAAAAAATGAAACCTGCATGGGTATGAGAGGATATCGAAGGTGTAGAAATATATGGGGCTCTAGAAGAAATGCATAGAGAAAGGAAGAGAACTAGGTCCTACTCTGGTTATGTAGCCCTATTATGTGACATCATTGATAAAGAACCTTCCAACTATGAAGAAGTGATAGAAAAGAAAGAATGGAAGGATGCTATGATCGACAAGTACCAGTCGATCATGAAGAATGATGTCTGGGATGTTGTCCCAAGACTAGAGGGGAAGTCTATCGTGACTTCTAAGTGGATCTACAAGATCAAGCATGCTGCAGATGGAACCATAGAGAAATATAAAGAAATATTTGTGGCATGTGGCTTCTCCTAGAAAGTAGGGATAGATTATAAGGAGAATTTCACACCTGTATCCAGATACACTTTCATCAGATCAGTACTTTCTCTGGCTGTAGTATTGAAATGGAAGATACACCAGATGGATTTCAAGACTACTTTATTGAATGGTGTAGTAGAAGAGGAAGTGTATGTGGAGCAGCCACTCGATTTTGATACACATGATAGGGAGTGTCATGTGTGCAAATTGAATAATTCCCTATATGGTTTGAAACAGGATCCCAAGACATGGTATAGAAGAATTCACAGCTTCCTAACTAGATTAGTATTTACCAAGAGTAAAGCAGATTCCAACCTTTACTATAAGGTTGAGGAAGGGAACCCTATGATACTCCTACTGTATGTAGATGACTTGTTTGTAACAGGTGAGGATGGGTTGATTGCTGACACGAAGGGGAAGCTTGTTGCCAAGTTCAAGATGAAATACTTGGGTATGATGCACTACTTTCTAGGCATGTAGGTGTGGAAAAATGTAAATAGAATCTCCTTAGGACAAGGGAAGTATGCAATAGAGATCCTGAAGAGGTTCGAGATGACGGACTGTAAGGACATGACCACACCTATGGCATTGAGCCTGAAGATATTGAGTGATGCTTTAGTAGATTTGGTTGATGCTATGATGTATCGTCATATGATTGGTTCCTTGATGTACCTGATGAATACAAGACTAGATATTTGCTTTGCTGTGAACACATTGAGCCATTTCTTGACGGATCTGAGACATGTTCACTTGATTTCTGCAAAGCATATTCTGAGGTACTTGAAGGGTATAGTTGACTATGGGCTCAAGTATGAGGTGAATCAAAATATCAACCTAGAAGTTTGTGTAGATTTGGATTATGAAGGCAGTGCATTGACATGAAGAGCACTTCGGGGTGCTACTTCAATATGGGATCAGGTGTGATCTCTTGGTTTAGCAGGAAGAAGTCTTGCATGGCACTAAGTACAGCCAAAGTAGAGTATGTCGCATCTTTTTTGGTTAGTTGTGAGGCAGTGTGGCAGAGGAATCTATTGTCTAATTTTTTTGATCTCCGGTTTCATGCTACTTGTATATATTGTGACAACAAGAGTTGTGTGAAGTTGTCAGAGAGCCCAATGTTCCATGACAAGTCGAAGCATATCGAGATCAAATATCACTATATCAAGGATATGGTGCAAATAGGATAAGTGAAGCTCTAGTATGTTGTGATGGATGAATAGATAGTTGATGTGTTGACCAAGCCATTAGCCACAGTGAAGTTTGAGTACTTCAGGGAGAATCTTGTTGTTCTCCAGATAGGGGTTCCTTCCAAGGGGAAGTGATGAGTCCATGATCCTTTCTAGCATGGTTGTAGGATTGGTTCCTCCCATGTTCAGATATAAGTGTCGTGCCTTTCTGACATGGTGGTAGGATTGGTTCCTCCCATGGTTAGATATAAGTGTTGTGCCTTTCTGACATGGTGGTAGGATTGGTTCCTCCCATGGGCATATGTAAGTGTTGAGTACTACATCCAGCATGAAAAAGGGTTGGCTCTATAGTGGAAATCCTTGCAGAGGAAAGTTACTACATCCAACATAAAAAAAAATGGCTGGCTCTATAGTGGAAATCCTTTCAGAGGCAAGGTACTGCATCTAGCATGCAGAAAAAGGGCTGATTCTGTAGGGGAAGTCCTTACAGAGGCAAGGTGCTGCATCTAGCATGAAAAAGGGTTGTCTCTATAGGGGAAATCCTTGTAGAAGAAAGATGTTGCATCCAACATGAAAAAGGGCTGCCTTTGTAGGGGGAACCCTTGCAGAGGCAAGGTGCTCCATCCAGCATGAAAAAGGGCTAGCTCTATAGGGGAAGTCCTTGCAAGGGAAAGGCAGTACATCCACCATGAAAAAGGGTTGGCTCTGTTAATGAAAACCTACATGGATTCTAGGCCTACAACCAACATGAAAAATGGTTGTCTCTATAGAAATTCCTATGACAAGAATAATTCAGAGATAACACCATTTGCTAGAGATAGTGAGAGCAATAATGATGATGATGATCCAGTGATGATCCAGTGATGATCCAGTGCTGATCCAGCTTTGATGAATGATCTAGTGACGAAGATGTGTGTTGATGATTTATGTCAAGAGAATACCTTCCTAGTTAAGAGGGAGTGTTGATGTATTTGTAACTTCGAAATGTATTCACTTGTATATTTTATATGTTGTATTTATTTGCACCCCAATTTTCCTATCGGGAGAATCATTAATGTAATCAAGCCACGTAAAGTCATAGAGGTTAATCCTCATTTGTAAGTCAGGGAAATAGTCCCCAAAGTTTCGGGGTACTAGGGTTATTAGACTCTCCTAGAGAAGTCATCCCTGGTAAGTAATTGTAAAGTCAGAAAAGAGTATAAATACAGAGTGAGCCTCTCTATTTGAAACATACACTCACTCAATTGTAGTGCATGAGTGAGAGAAGAGGAGCTCGCAAAAGTGAGAGAGAGAACAACTATCAGAGATCATCTTTCTGTCTTTGGGTTTTAATTTTTCCATTGGTGCTCATTCTATCTCTTAGGAAGTTGTGGCGTTTTCTCCTTTACGTTTTCCCCCAGGAAAACTCTTTGTGTCTCTTGTCTCTTGTTATTATTGTTGTGCCTGTTATTCTCTCAAATAAGATCCTAAGATCGTATTGACCAAATGATAAAAATCTAACCTCAAATCCATCTTTTGATTCTCATTCTTTGCCTCGAATAATAACTTCAAGGCATCCCACATATCATAGGTAGTCTTATTTTCTGCCAAATGAGGGATGAGATGATCTTTCACCCCATCCAGGATCACCCTTTGAGCTCCGGATTCTAAAGCTTCATGCTCTTCCAAAGCATCTTTGTCTGTGGGCTTCGTCATCATGGTGCTTGCAAAACTCCATATTCTCCATTCCTTGAGCACTATGGTTATCCTCACTTTCCAAGGTATGTAATTGGATATTCCATCCAATCGCTCTTCATACATGATGCTCATCATCTGAAGAAAACCAACTTACAACCAAAAATTAACTGAATAAAAAATAGAACACTTCAAAGAACACCTCCTAAACTTCTTGTTCAATATGACTCTGTTAAACTGAGGTCTGATACCGTCATCTCTAATACCATGAAGAAATTTTTGACTTAATCAATGAAATTGATCAATCATACATTCTGTCAAATAGTTTCAGAATCTATGGTTTTAACTTAAAATTATTGAAAAGTAAAACCACACTTCTAAAAATGCACTTCAAAATTCTGCCATATACTGAAACATTTTAATCATATGAACACAATAAATTTTGGTCTAATGACCGGGAAAAACCCAACTGCTTGGGGAAAACCCTAAGAAGAATATTTTCCATTAAGAGGGCCAGAAATTTCAGTACACTGAAATTTAGATTTAAACCCTCACAAGAAAAAACTTCCAATTTTAAAATAGCAGCAAAAATAACTTAGAAACAGAAATTATCTTGAAATCTGAGCCAACCTCAAAATTCATGCCTAAAAACTATTCTACAGACTGATGTACAAAATGTACGGTCTATTGTACTTTTTTGCATCGAATTTTGTGCCCACTTGTTCTACAATTAATGTTGTACGATCTTCATTTAATGTGGATGCACTTTTCTTGGGATTTGAGCCACTTTCTTAGGAATCGATCTCACATGTGCAGCTGCAATAAATGCACAAGTATGGCTTCTACAGCTTCCTAGGAAATTGTGTTTCTACTCTCTCTTCTTGAAAATCATGCCCTTCTCTTGGCTCTCTTCTTGGTCTTCAATCTTGTTCTTCTCTTCTGATGTATGATCTTCTTCATTTGTCCTTGTCTCATTATTTTTATACTTAGATTATATAACTATCTTCAATAACTACCTAATCTAGGGTTGAATATATTTTTACAAAATCAAGGGTCCACACCTTATCTCACTTTTAATAATTAAACACTTTTAATTATTAAATACATTTTTAAATGAGACGCACTTTTCTAAAGCTATAACAACACATTCACTTGATTTACATAAACATCATTTTGTTACATAAACACATAAGGACAAAATTTGCAAGTCCTCTTATCACACCCACACCAAAAACATGGGAGGACCTTCAGAGTTATATTTCAACATCGTCCTCGTCTTGGCGACATCTTTCTATGGGCTCAACTGACACTTTGATACCAAACTAATGACACTGGTTCATTTATAGACCTCAAAACCGAGAATAATGAAAACCAACAAGACTTAAATTTCTGTTAAATAGCTTGGAGAACTGTCTAACCTCCTTTCCGCACTTCCGTACTTTCACAGTTTTGCACATACGCACTTCTGCACTTCCCACTTTTCCAGTTCGGATCGCGGAAGTCAGCTTATCGAATTTCAAAACATAGGTTTCCACCATTTTCCACCTTTCAAGTTCGGATTATGGAAGTCGACTTATCGACTTTCAAACCTTGGTTTTCTGCCCTTTTCCAACTTTTCGGTTCGGGATGCGGAAGTTGGCTTATCTACTTTTGAAACTTGCACTTCTCCACTTTCCTGATTTTCACACTCTACTTTTCCGCATCGTCTATCCTTGTGGATTCTCCCTCGATTGTTGATTTGTGTCCATATGTTGATCATGATATAAACTATGTGGATCTACGTCCCTTTGCTGCAGAACTTAACTCTAGCCATGTATCTGTCCAATATGCACGTTCACTATGTACTCTTTGTTGAATTGATCACTGAAAGGATCGATTTCCTTTGCAATTTGGAGGTTATGGAAACACAAAATCCATAGAACTTATACATAGAATTATATGGAGTAAAATTACATTAAACACATAATGAATTCATACTTCCACAGAGCTATATGAATACATGAAGTGAATCAAAGCATATGCAGAGTCTAATTCTTTGTTCTTCATTCAATTTATTAGAAATTCAATTCCATATAGTGACTCTACTTCTTCACTCGTCACTCACTCTTCTCTGCATGCACCTCTCATTCACTCATGATCTATCTTCTACATTAAATCCCCTTTATAAAACACTGAAAACCTACCAGATCCAAATCGATTGCATCTGAACAACTAATAAAAGTAAATCCTATCAACAAAGATCAATCCTTGAAGAATTCCTTGGAGGGTTTAAGGAGAATAATGGAAAATTTCCACTTATTACAAATTAAAAATAACCCTATCCACTACATCGAACCAAATCCATTTAGAAGTGATTACATGGTAGGTTGACTCATTAGTCAATGAAATCTGAGTTGGATGCTCCTGCATCACTCAAAGACATATACATGAATACTCATGTATGGAAAACATAAGAATAAGTATGTGAGCATAAGATACATTATGCATGAGAAATAATTATACACTTTTTCATAAACATTATTATTGTGGTTATGTATTAAAGGGAGTTCTTCACTTGTATATAGAAGCAACAATTGTTGAAATATTGTAACTTCAAAGGATATTCTAAATGTATTTTATTGATTTAACCCAAGGGAGATGTTATTTTTCCTCCGACGGGGTGTTACTATTGTATTTGGTCATCATAGCGTCATGAGGTAAATCATCCACTTGTGTCAGGTATTTAGTACCCTAACAAATAATATAATATACTATTTTTTAGTATTCCTAGGAGAAGTCAACCTAGATAGTTTATTGGGGCCGACTTGTCTAGTGCAAAAGTCAAGTTCATACATGCGTATAAAGAGAGGAGTTGTGGTTTTTATTTGAACATAGACTCAGTCACTTGTGTAGTGCATAGGAGAGAGAGAGAGAGATAGAACAGAAGGAGGATAAAAATTGTTTTTGGGGTTGTCTTTTATACATCTTATATAGAGGAAGTTTTTGCTAGCTTTTCTTCTCCTTGAGGGTTTCCCAGGATAAATGCTATGTCTATCTTGTGATTGTGTTTCTATCAGTGACTCTTGATATGCTGATATGATTTTTGAATTGAATACTATTAAATCTAGTCTAGCATATGAAAACTTAACATGGTATCAGAGCTAACCTGATTAGAGCGGCTTTCACAAGGTGAAATTCTCCCTCCTCCCTCTCCAGAAGAAATTAGGGTTTCTACAAAAGTTGGATGACTGAATATCTACTTGCATATAAAGTTGTGCCCTCCCAAAGTGCATCTATTGATCCCTAGATCAAATTTTTTGGGTGTCTATATCTTCGAAAAATCCAAACCCTAGTTTGGCAGTGAACCAAAAAAAACTGCAGTAAAATAGAACCAAAAAAACTACAATGCTACAACTTTGCAAGTAGGATTTGAAGACCGAATATTAGGGATATCTAGAAAGTAATTGGATCAACCAAATCACATCCTACAAGCGAATCTACTGGTAAGGTCAATCTCCTGTTTAGATAAATTTCATTTTTGAGTGACTTACTGGTTAAGATTGCCCCAAGCACTAAGCTTAAGAACAAATTGGAATGCCTAGAAAACTTCATGTCTTGGAAGTATAGGATTGGCATCAATTTGAGAGAGAATGGACTTGATAAGTATATCAAGAATGAGATTGTAGAAACTAAGGAATTTGAATCTAAGGAGAAGCATGAACAAGACCTAGTCAAGGAAATGAGGATCATTGTTGATTCCATTAAGGATCACTTGATACCTCAAGTTTCATCTAAGAAGACACCTAAGCAAATGTATGATGAACTTTCCAAAATGTATGAAGGAAAGGACATCAACTGAAAGATGAATCTAAGAACTCAATTGAAGGGCACCAAGATGAGCAAAGGATAATCTATTCAATATTACTTCACAAGGATCTCCCAGATCAAAGAGAATCTAAGTTATATTGGAGATACCCTTGATGAGGATGAACTGGTTATGGGTGCTCTCAATGGCCTCACTAGACCTTGGGACTCATTCATCTAAACTCTGTGTGCCATTCATCTAAACTTTGTGTGCCAGAAAAGAAAGTATGATTTTTGTCATCGTATGGGAAGATTGCATACAATAAGAAGCTAGAGTAGCCAATAGAGAAGCTATTCTCAGAGAAGATGATCAGTGTTGGCCCAAAAAAGGAGCATAGGAAAGAAGCTCATGTGCGCAACTAGAAAAGACACTCCACATGCGTGATGGAAGCAAAGGAGGAACACAGCAGTAACAAAGGAATATTGCAAAGGACGTGAAGGACCCATGCAAGAAGAATAGAGAAGTGTGTGGTGAAGGAAGGGCAAGTGTAGAAGCATGCAAAAGATAAATAGCCAGAAAGTGACAGGGCGGTCATGGGTGCGGAAGTCAACTTAAGTCGGTGGATGCCACATGCATGGAAGCACACTGTAAGTAAGGCCATTAGTGCCTCGTGTCAATTCATGATCACCATAGTTGTATCCTGAGGGGCAGTTGATGGTGACAATTAACAGACTGCCTGTAAGCAGTCGACACTACGTGGTCATGTAAAATCATATAAATAGGATGGATTCAATAGTTAGAAGGTTGATTTTTGTTAGTCGTAATTACGAAGTAGGTTTGATGGTTGATATCTATATACAGTTGCAGAGATTATATCTGAAGAGGGGAGTGGTCATGAATCTATAGGATGTAGTCAAAGTTAGTATAATAGGAGAGATCTACTAGAATGGTGCAAAGGCTAGGAGGGTCGATCCAGGAGGTGTGCGGATCGGTAGGTGATAGCAGTAGATTAGGAGAAATAAGATAGAGAGCATGAGAACCATAAGTATGAGCTTAAAGAAATATATTAAGATTAGTCTACATCCCACAGACTGCAAGGTGCTATATCCTTTCTCATGCCAGATGAAGAGCACCTTGGCGGTTTTTCCCAGATGGGTTTCCATGTTATCCCTTATGTCCAAATGAATGATTGATGTGGTGAATGTTTATGTGAATGGTTGTTATTTTCTTTTTGAATAATGTTAAACATTGTTTAAGTCTCTAATTCTATGTTGTAACCAATAGATGAATGCTTCGAAAGGAGTCACTGAAATGAACATGTATATGCCAACCTGTATGCTTATGTTTTGAGTCACGACCTAAGTAGTGGGTCCGATTGATGTGAGTCAGTTGTGCCGCACAAGTTGCACCAGTTTCAAGGTGGAAACGAAGGTCAAGTCGTGTGTGATGACATGTATTTATGCTCGGTCGTGCAGGACTGACTCCTCTATCCATCCATCCTGCTGCCTTCATTGATCTCCTTGGCTGTGATCCAAGGGGCTATAATCCCTTGACAATCATGGAAACATGGTTCTAGTGGTTACCCATCTATGAGATATCTCGGGTGAGACTGCACCTTCTTTGCAAGTGTTTCCAATGGGGATTTCTCTGTCAAGATGATATCTCGAGTAGTTGTTGGATTGGCGGGTTGCACAGAACCTGGGTTGTGTGAGTGGGGAAAAGCGGCCAACAAATGGTTCCATTGCTAGGACCTGAATTATTAAATCGAGGGAGATGTTGTGGCACCCACTGAAGAAGGAGAGAGAAGACTGGTTGGATTCTAAAACGCTGGTATTTGCATGAGAAGAGAGCACAAGAAGATGGGTGAGTGTAGGAAAATAGATAGGGAGACTGTCGTAGCAATTGAGTCACGTAGTCTATGAAGGGGATATTATTTGTAAGAGTTAGGAGTAATATGGAAGTTAGTAGGAAGAGATATTTTACGGAAGTTCTAAGGATGAGTTAGACACTGGATTCTTAAGAAGTGGAAGGAGGTTCCGGTTAGGAAAGAGGAGAAAGGTAGCAGGAGGCAGGAGGGCCTACAGCCTACCTAGGAAGGGTGAATATGGATTTGATTCATACTTAGATGAAGGGTCTTGCAATGAAGAGGTGGAGTATAGCCCGATTTCTGAGAGAGTAGAATCGAGAGTGTTTGCAGAGTTGCTAAGAATAGGACATTACTACGACATTCCAGAAAGATCCCCTGGAGTGAGACCTAGAAGTTCCTCACCTGAACCACTTCTGAACACTGGTAGTCCTGGTGTCAGGACTAGTGCACAAGGAATCCCATCAATGATCCCAGCAAATCCAATAAATCTAGGGAATCCATTGAATGATCCAAGCACCACCCTAATGGTTGGGACAGACGTTAGAATACCCACCTTCAATGGGAATGGAACAGAAGACCCAGAACAGCATTGGTTCCTTTGTGAAGTTGTCTGGATGGTATGCTTAGTGCATAATGCTGATATAAAAAAGGCACAGATGATCATAGCCTTAAGGAGTCACACGCTGGATTGGTTCATGAAATTTTGTGTCATACCAGTCAGAACACCCCAAAAGACTCTTGAGAAAATTCAATATGTGATGATCTTGGAATTCAGGAAACCCCAATCTGAGTCTTAATGTATTACTAAGATCAAGGAGATTAAGCAGGCTCCAGCAAAAATGGTATGGGACTTCCAGTGGTTCAAAATGTTGATGGCCAAGGTCATCTTCTAGATGTAGGATGTGCAGCATAAAGACTAGTTTATTGCTATGCTACTGCCACATATAAGAGGACCACTCATGCAACAAAAGATCACAATGCAGACGAAGGAGTTGGAGTTAGCAATGAAGCTAGATGCTTCACCTATTCGAGACGCTAACATAGGAATGATATAGATTCAGTCTTAATTGCCTAATCAGACTATTCAACTCCAAGATATGAAAAGGGGAAACAAAGCACATGAAGATCTCTAGTGTACGCAATGCTAGACCAATGAACATACCAAAGATGAATGCTCAGGCTATATGAACTACATCTCATCTGGTGGGTCAAACACATTGAATACCCAAGGGTTTCCCTGGTGCAATATCTACCAAACAAGAGGACATCAGGACGTAGATTTCTTGTTCATGCACAAGACGATATGTACACCAACTAGTTTGTATTATAAATTTTGTAAATCTGTAGGCCATGATAAAAAGGATTGTAGGGCCTACCAACTCATGACGGAGAAAATAGTACATGCATATTTGATGAAGATTGAGGAGCAAGTAAAGATTGAACAGGCTACACCTCAGTTCCAGGCTACACCTCAGTTTCAATCTGTGCCTCAGTTCTCGCCTGTGCAGCAGTTTTAGATGGCACCACAGTTTCAGAATATGGCCCCATATAACTTGTACCAATAGCAGTACTAGCAACCGCAATACCTATTACAACCACCTCAAAGGTGGGGTGGCAATTACTGGGGCCAGAGAGGAGGAGGATTTGGTCAAGGGAGAGGGCCAGTTGTATGTTACAATTGTGGAGTACCGGGAAATTATGCTAGGGACTTCCCAAAACCTACGAGGACTTGATTGTATTGCAGGTAGGATCAAAATATGGAGCAATGCTCACAACTCATCGCTCAATGGCAATCCCGGTCAATTGGAGAAGCTAACCTGACACCAAACCCTGCATGAAATCCTGCACCAAATGCTCCCAACCTGAATGCTAATATCAACATACAAATGATAGTTTCTGAACCACGAGAACCAAATGTAGTAGTGGTAATAAGGGGAGGTGCTACGACAGGTATGGATCAAGCTACGTAGATAGAACCTGCAACACAAGCACAACTGCAAGTGCGACTTGTCGCGAAGAAGAAAGCACCACTTGATCTTAAAGAATAGAAGCACATATTCATGGATTTGTGCCCAGAGTTCATCGACGCAGAGCAGCCATCTACCTTAGGCCAAGTGAAAGATATGCCTAAGAGATTCCAAAAGATATTTGAACAGTGGACTGTGAACAAGAATGCGGATAAGGTTAGTAAACTCAAACATTTCTTGTCAAGTTGTTTAGTGCTAATAAAGGATAAGGAAGCACTTGCAAAATTAGAATTACTTTTCGAAATGCTCCCGGAGGGGGACCCTCTGCCAAACAAGGTTAACAGTATCAACACCAAGCTCAATACTGGACGCGAACTCAAGCTGACCGTGCAAATTGGTGATTATGATATGGACTATATCATCCTCGACCTAGGATCCGATGTTAACATTTTAACACACCAAATGTGGGGAATAATGGGTAAGACACCCTTAGAATGGTCCCCAATTCAATTAAGGCTTGCAAATCAAGCAAAGGTCCTCCCTGTTGGTAGGCTGAGTCAAGTTCAAGTGAATATCAAAGGATTGCATACTTTTGCGGACTTTGAAGTCATAGATATAGTATACGATACCACCCCATATCCCGCACTGCATGGGATTGATTGGGAAATGGAAAACCAAACAATCATAAATTTCAAAAGAAGGATCATGTCGTTTGAAGATGATGAGATGAGGTTTGTTGCGCCCCTTGACCCGCTTGAAGGACCGAGGTACATTGAACCTGTGTTTAAAGAAGGGAATGGTTATCACCTTGATACCATGTATAATGTAACCACCGTTATGGAAGATTATATTAATCCTACTGTAGATGGTAACCTAAGTTGGAAATGTGAGAGTTCATGTACATGAAACTCAGGAGAGGCACTTGAGAAATGGCAGAACCGATTACATGAAGTCACTTTGAGGAAATGTGCCAGGATAACTAAGTCTGCCAGACAAGTAGGAACTCAATCATGACCACTGCCCACATATGAAGGACTGCCTAGCTTGGCAACGTTCTTGACTGAATTTGAAGAACTTGAAACAGAGCCACAATGACTATCTACACTAGACTTTGCATTGAAAGCTACACCCAGGCAATGGTGGGGTACACATAAGAGATCTATAACTGAATGGATACACTGCAGAAGGCTACTAGAAGTAAGATTCGGTGATGAGGTCACAATGGTGACACTAAGATATACAGGGTTATCAGACCCTGTTGAACACTTGGAACAGTGTTTCACAGCATTCTTGAACTACCCTTGCCATGAGTGGGTTCACCATTCCATCCATACTTTTGAGATGGCACCACGAGGCTAGTACGCATCTATGGAGCTGCACCAAGAAACAAGGGAATGGGAAGAAATTGCACAGAAATTCACTTATACATTCTAGTTCGTGGATGAGCAACTGACAGTTCATATTGCGCTAAATATTATTACTGAGAAGATATTCACTGAGATCCCACTAGAGGTTGTGTATTCTCAAACTTGCGTTGCGCATTCCCACTAGTTCTATGAGACAGTTCAGCACTGGATGACAATGTGCTATAATCTCTCTAGATACCCATACGATGATCTAATAAACATCAATATTCCAGAATCGGAAGGCTCGTATAAGGAAGCGACATTTCCAATGAGAAGTTTGTTAAGCCACTAAAGATCAAAAAGGTTAACATTGGATTGAAGGACAATCCAAAATTTTCCAACATTGGAGACTATTGGGATGAAGAGACAGTAGCCAGAGTCACTAATCTATTACATGAGTTTCAGGACCTATTCTTGACAAACTTCAGGGAGATGAAGGGGATAGTAGGGACTTGGGTGAAATGAAAATTCCACTCAAACCCGACGCAAGACCAGTAAAATAGCAGCCATACATATTAAATATCTACTATAAGGAGAAAGTAAAAGAAGAACTGGATCGCATGCTAGAAGTAGGAATTATTGAACCAGTTGAAGAGTCAGAATGGATAAGCCCCATAGTCATTCAGGACAAAAAGGAAATAGGTGAAGTTATAATCTGTGTTGACCTAAGGAAACTAAATGATGTATGCTTGCATGATCCATTCCAGGGATGATTTTAAGGAAACATACTTATTTAAAAGTGTATAAATGTTGGCGAATATCACCAATTCTTAAAACGCCAACTATAAAATGATTGGCGATATTTTTCAAAATATATTTTAATTTCCAAGGATTTTATATCATTTATATAATAATTTTACGATTTTTAGGGTGAAAAAAATTTACCCCATCAAAATTGGGCGAAAGAGGGCTTCAAAAAATGCAAAATGGCGAATGTTTTTTGGGAGAAAAACATGGAAAAATATCCCACTGGGCTAAAATTCGCCCCTAAAATTATCCCTGATCCATTCCCTACACCATTCACCGATGAAGTCTTGGAAAGAGTTGGTGGACAAGAAATGTACTCATTCATAGACGTATTCTTAGGATACCATCAGGTCCGAATTGTGCAAGCATGGATCGGCACAAGACAACCTTTGTAATAGAATGGGGATGCTACCAATACATGGCAATGCCCTTTGGCCTTAAAAACACCCCTGTTATTTTCTCTAGAATAGTAGTTTCTGCTTTCAAAGATTTCATTCATAAATTTTTTGAAGTATACTTTGATGATTGGATTGTCTTTGGTCTGGTAAGAGACCATATTGAGAGTTTGTGCATGATGCTGAAAAGGTGTCGCCCATATCAAATTGCGCTAAAATTGAGAAAATGTATATTATGTGCACCATTTGGTGTACTGCTATGCCATGTAGCATGTCACGATGGGATCCTGGTCGATCCCACGAAGGTAGCAATAATTCAGGATTTGCCTTTGCCCACTTCGGTCATGCAACTCAGGTCCACATTGGGACATACTGGGTATTATCGAAAATTCATAAGAGGGTATGCAGAGATAACTACCCCAATGGAGAAGCTACTAAAAAAGGATGCCAAATTTGAGTGGGAAGAAAACTATCAGGAGATCCTAGATAAGCTGAAGAGTTAAATGGCTATTGCACCAATATTAATATTTCCAGATTAGAAAAAGGAATTCCATGTGCATGTTGATGCATCATCGATTGTGCTTGGTATAGTTTTAACCCAAGCAGGAGATGGCACAATTGAACACCTGATTGCATTTGCAAGTAGGAAACTATTAATGACAGAAAAAAAATTATACCACAACTAAAAGAGAAGGGCTTGCAATGGTCTATGCACTGCATAAATTCAGACATTATCTATTGGGTGGACACTTTAAAATGTTCACTAATCATTCTGCGCTGAAATACCTGGTCAATAAGCCAGTGTTGGGGGGGGGGGAATCTGCCGGTCGCTCCTCCTATTTTAATAATTTGACTTTGAATTCATTGTGAAGCCAGGCCAACTGAATGTTGGGCCTCACCACTTATCACGAATTGAAAGTGGGGACCAACCCACCATCCTAGAGGATAATTTACCAAATGCACAGCTATTTTCTATTAATGTTGTGGATAAAGAATTTGATGCTATTATACACTTGCTAAACACAAGCTACCAACCTGAAGACTATTTGACATGGAAAAAAGAAATAGCTAGTTTTCAAGGCCTCACACTACACGTTAATCGCAAGACAACTCTATAAGTTGGGCTTAGATGAAATACTGTGAAGATGTGTCTTCGATCATGAAAGACAATAGCTAATGGATGAAGTGCATGCGGGTGTTTCAGGAGGACACTATACCAGGAAAACAATGGTGCATAAGATTATGCAAGTTGGAATCTAGTGGCAAATGGTACATATGGATACAAGGAAATACTATTGCAATTGCAATAAGTGCCAAAGAACAAGGAAACCATCATGGCGTGATGAAATGCCACTTGCACCACAAATTACACTGCAAGTGCGCTAGATCATCACTGCTACAAATTGCCTAACAAGATGGGCAGTGGAGGCACCTGTAAAAGATTGCACCGTTGTAATTGTGGAAAAATTCCTATTTGAGAATGTCATCACAATATTTGGTTGTCCCAAGATCCTAATTAGCGACCAAGGAATGCATTTTGTAAATAAGCTAATTGTTGAACAGACTGCAGAATTCCAAGTCTAGCTTAAGAAGACAACACCCTACCATCCTCAAGCAAATGGAACTGTTGAGGCACTCAACAAAATACTCGAGAATGTATTGACCAAAGTATGCAAACAGTGCGTAGAGATGACTGGGACCAGAAAGTCTCAGCAGTATTATGGGCTTATAAAACAACATGACAATGACAAACTGGATACACTCCTTTTTGGTTAGTTTATGGACAAGAAGTAGTTTTTCCCATGGAATACATTGTCCCGAGCCTACAAATTGTTGCAATAATATAGATGACAAATACCATCACTGTAGAAGAAATACTTGCGCAGCTAGTTCAAATGGAAGAACAATGCTTCATTGCAGGCTTCCATTAAAATGTAAAAAGCAGCAGCAGATATCCTGGCATGACCACCACATCACAATAAAGTAGTTCAAGGTTGGTGGAATTGTTCTGATGTGTGATCATAAGTTTCTCAAGCATCAAGGTAATCTTAAAACACACTGGTTAGGTCCATATATATTTGCGCACACTACTGAAGCAGGCGCAGTAAAACTACATAAGCTGGATGGAACACTAATGGCGGGCATGATCAATGGAAGTCGATTAAAACCATATCATGATGACTGCGACACGGTCCCATAAGGCTGTGATGCGCTAAAAAAAAACTGAATTTGCTAATGAGCTAAGAGATAGTTGGTGGAAAGTGACAGACATCTAGCAGGCACTGATAGCCGATAAATGCATGATAATTTTGAAAAAAATCCAGCGCCAGTAAAAGTTCAGTAGCATTAAAGCGGCAAGACCAAGGAGAAGGGCGACGGGCTTTTCAGTCCCATTTGCCAGATTACCCTTAGCTCCCCTGACAAATGCATAACGGAACCTAAGTGTGCAAAGGATGAGCCCATGTGCTCCGTTAGAAGGTCCTTCACTCTGTCCAATCATCTTGAGGGCTCGTCACCTATAAATAGTAGTTACCTTCTACTGTGTAACCTTTTCATTACTTTACCAAGACAAGGAACCAGAGAGCCAAGCCCACCGAACAAATTGAGCCATCATTTAGAGCCGAATCCCATACTCCTTGAATATTTAGTAATAGTGAGGACTCCATTGAGGACATCTCTGAACCTTCTCAACCAACCAAGAAAATGAAGAAGATGCAAGCAAAATTGAAGGTAGCACTGAGGTAGAAGGCCATGAAAAAACTACCACAGAGGCCGCCACATCCGTCACCAGTAGGGAGTTAGCTCACACACCTAATTGCATCCCGGCCACCAGTGCAACCAGCCTGAGACTAAGTTTTTGTCGCCACACACCCATTGACTGAAGACCTCCCTACTTCCTCTAGCCCCGTAGCAAAAATACCCAAACCCCATAGAGCCGACCCGGTTCCACAACCATCACTAGAAGTAGAGCTCACTGAGGAAGAGAAGAACTTATTGCCACCATATGTATCACCAAGGAGGATAGGTGCCATAGCAGTAATGGTGGACATTCTAGAACTATTAGAATAACCCACTATTCCATAGGGCATCACAAAACTACAGGATTCCATCATGCCCAAACTTCAGGTATTAAAGTTTGAAGACTACGACACTTGGAAGAAAGACATGTCCATAGATCAATTCATGGCTATAAAAGTCGGACAACTGTCAAATGCAGATGTTGTCTTTGCAATGGAGTATGCACATGGATTGGAGCAGTCAGGTATATTAAACCTTCTCCTTATGCCCTGTTTTGGCCGCTCTAGGCCAGTCGGAATGTATGTCAAGCAGCAGTTGGTATGCTTCCATGGTGGCTACCTCTAGCTGAACAAACCATATGAGGTGACGGTAGACCTAATTTCAGCCATTATAGATCTATCGTGGCAAGGAATCGACCCATCCCCATACCTACACAATGAGGGGGGAAAGCTAGACAAAAACAACATGAAGACTAAGTACCAGATTCTCTGCGACGGAAAGGGTTTCCTCATTAACTCCATCGAGGAGAGTGTTGTAAGAGCTACAACAAAAATATTGTGTTGCAAGGTCCTTCCCAAGATGAGGCCTGCTAAGTGCACGGCTGCAATAGTAGAGCTTGCAGAAAAGTGTGTGTAAGGTGTTCACATTAACTGGTCACAGTTCCTCTTCAACGAACTAATGGACAATGAACGAGAAGCATAGGAACAATCGACAGCAAAGTTTCACTTATCGTGGATTTTAATTTTAATCTCATTTGCGGTATGGGATCTGCCACCGGATTATCAACCCATGGATATCCCAGTAGAGCTCCTCGGCAGGCCTTACCAAAGCCTCTAGGACCATAAGGACAATAAGTGCAAGACAGAAGCTAGAATTATATTCTTCCTTCAAGGAGAAAGGCTCCAACAAATTTTGCTCAGGAAGTACTGGCTGAATCCTGCGATGGTTACAAAGTATCCGTTCATTCAATTCCATGCAGCACCATGCAACATCATCCTACATCCATGAGGGGGCCCCAAGAAGTAGGCATTCCTGACATTCTTCATCCTCCAAGATGCGGATATCCAACGAGAAATCAAAGATTGGCCTAAGGAATGGCTTAGCCATTATAAGGAGGTTCTTGCAGGACAGCAAGTTCCACAAGAGGATCCACAAGAGAACCCAAACTAGGTCCATGCCAATACCAGTAACCATGAGCATAAGGATGTATCCCAAGAAGAAGGAGTAGAAGAATAAGACCGAGACCCACCCAATGTCAACCTCAAAGATCCCACTCCTAATGAGGAGCTGAGCGTCGAGCAAACCATAAAAAGGAAGGGTAAGCATCCCATGGACGAGGAGGAAGACAAAGACATATTGAGCTTCCCGCATAGCAAGAAGCAGAAGGTTAATCGACCCCAAGTCATGGGCATAACAGACAAGGACCTAACCCTTCTTCACGACGCAATTGTTGAAGTAACCGAGAAAACTTTGGGAAAGATCGCGAGCAGGAAAACCAATTAGATGGCAACCATCACTACAAAGGTTAACCAACTGGCACAGACTGTCACAGAAGTACATGACACCATGTAGGCTGAAACCTATGGTGTAAACTAGGAAGACATCTTGGCGACGCCAATAATGTTCCCACCCCTAAGAATAGAAATGTCTGCAGAGTCATCGTCTATAAAAGATGAAGAAAACGAGGCAAGTCTCCATAACTTGGATACATTAATTTTAATTTTTTTGTAAGCTAATGTTTGAGGTTTTGTGTTGACATATTCGGTGTGCAACTACTGGTAATGAGATATATGATGGAAATTCTAGGGTTTCCATTAATGGATGCCTATCGATGTAACCACATGAATGGTGAGAAATTTTATGTTTTTGTCGTTATAGATTGAATGAATGAAAAATAAATTCTGTTTTTGTAGATTGAATGAATGAAAAATATTTTTTTGTTTTTGTTGTTGTAGATTGAATGAATGAAAATTAGATTTCAAGATGGAATGAATAATTATAAGAGTATATGATATATATGAATTGGCCATGACATCAGAAATTTGAATGGTGCTGGAGGTCTCATTCGTTAGGTCGAAGAGACACGGAGGGAATGATTGTCATCGATCGTAAATTCCTCACTGAACTATTTATTTTCTTGTTGAAGAAAAAACATATTTGCACTAATAAAATCCCAATGGGTCCCTTCCCACTTTGCTTATTTATTAAGAAATGGATGGACAATAGAGCCCTTTAGCTATTAATCATAAGTAAGATCAAGATTAAATTTTCAGGTTTATGAAATGGATGGACAATAGGACCCTTTAAGTTTTTCAGTGGGATTATATTTCATGTTTAAGTGGAGAGTTGGTTAGAAACGATTGGGAGGTGGTCCCTGATATATGTATATAGTTAGGCTTAGAGTTTGATATTAGTGATAACTATAATTTTTGGGGGTAGAATTTTGGGAAAGAAATTATAAAATAAAAATAAATAATTTTAATAGGGTTAAAACTTTAATATTTTTTTATTATTAATGATGTAGATATTTTTGAATATTAATAAAAATCGAAAATAAAGTTATAAATATTTATTAAATAGATAAATCATAACATTATGTTTCTATGTATGAAAATAATTACATAATGTAGATATTTTTAAATATTAATAAAATTGAAACTAAAGTTATAAATATTTATTAGGTAGAAAATTCATAACATTAAGTTTTCATCTATGAACATAATTATATAAATTTGTGTGTAGACAAATAAGAAAAACATATCATAATATAATATTTATATAGGTAAAGGTAGACTACCTTTGCTTTTTTTTGTTGTTGTTTAAATATGGCAACAAAGTTAAATGGTAATCATTTTTTTTCTATATTTTTTTAAGGAAATCTCCCACATGATGGAATGTGTCGGATGTAGCTTAGTTGGCTCCTTTAATAAGATGTCAAATTGAGAGGGTTGCATTCGACAATCGTAACATCCATTCATGAAGATTTCATGAAAATAAATAATAACATACCATTGTTTATCTTACAAGAGATATATATTTGGAGCGCATAAAACGTTTCTTCCAGGATGTTGTTGAATTTTTCTTATAATTTCAGAGTCTGTAACTGTCAATGACCATGAACAGCTGGTTATATAAAAAATATTCTCATTTGTTTGTGTAGAGAGGCGTATATTATAGATCATAGGATTATATAAACAAGCACTCCTATGTATTGAGTAAAGGAAAGGAAACACATGTCATTAACAGGACTTCAGTTTGTTAAACCAGAATGCAACAATAATAATTTAACTTTAAGCCAACATTCAAAAGAGAAGATGTATAAAGCTCTCTTTCAGAGGCTCAGTTCGTTAAGAATGAGATCCAGCCATCTTACCAAGATAACCATTCATATCAGTGTCTTAGCTCATTGAGAACGATAATCAACAGACTTACCAAGATAGTTATTCAACATAGAGTAATAGCGAAGGGCGAGTTTGAAGACGAGAAAGGAAAAGGGCGTTTACAGGTTTCCAGTGACAAATTGCATTAAGATTTCTCAGTATGTGAAGATCTATGCTTTTAAGTGTTTGGAAGTGTAATTATTTTGGTTAGTAGTTGTGTTGACAAGTCAATAAATTGTTATTATTATTAGTTTTATATAAATCTTAAGATTGACACAATCAAAATTAGTACATTAAATCTAGATAGTTAATAAAGTATTATTAATTATTAAATCTTTATAAAACAAGTCTCCACATATATTTTAAATAAATTTCTAAGTCTCACCTGCCTTAATGAATGATAAAAGTGTTGGTTGTGTTGATAGGAATAGGCTTTCATGTTGTACGTAAGAGTCATTGAAAAAAAAAAGACTGTTCAGCCTTTCTGAAACAGATTGTGAAGTATGTTGTTTGATCAACTATAGATTCAGATGGAATATGAATAGAGAACCATGCAGTGATAATCCTCTTTTCTCTTGATTACATAGATATGAGTATTGTTTAATTTGATGGGTTCTCATGAGATAGAAATGAGTGTAGAGGAAAACAAAGAATTTCTGTCAAAATCTGTAGGGGGTGGTGATTGCTACTCAAGACGAAGTGTTCTTATGTGAAGCTGGGTAATGCCTGGTGGTGTATTTTTTATAAGTTACAACTTTTAAATAAGTGCTCTAAAGTTTTTAGAACAAATTTGTTTCTCATTTATTTGTATGGTTGGGTCGTTTTATGTTTACTTTAAAACTCTTTTACTCTTAGTTTCTATCACCATGTATTTGGATTTGGTGTGAGAGTCGTGACTGGTTTTGTCTTAGGATGTTGATCAATTTAGTTTAAAATCATAGGGAAACTTTAAATGTTGTTATATTTTGACAAAATATCTTATGTTGATGTGTTGCAATTTGTTTCATTGTGATAATTGTGCAGGGAAGAGGCTGTCAATTATTCGGATAATGCTAGTGTGGGGAAGACATATTAAAAATTGGTGAGAAACAGTGGCTTTCATTATTTTGATTTGCTTATGGCCAAGCATATTATTTTCGTTATATTTTCATGTACATTTTATTTCAGATTATTTTGAGGTTACTCATTGTGCATATCTTTACATAATGTTTGTGTGTTAAGACAACGAAAATTATTAGGCTTTCTGACATTATTATGTACATTGCTTAATTGTTTTCTTTAGCTTTTCATTTCCATTTTTTTCCTAAAATTTATTTATGCAGAAAGCAATATTGATGGTTACTGATTGTGAAATTCAAATATTGGCTAATCTTCTTCCCTTCGTCTGCTTCACTATAATATCTTGAATTTTGACCTAACACTTATGGGCATACGCCCCATTGATTATGATGTTAATTTGATGTTTTATTTTGATATATTGGGTCTAGAACCCCACTGCATATGAACATGATGATTTGGTTGATATATTGGGTGTAAGCCAGTTACATATGTTTTATGTATGATTTTATGTGTTGGGTGTGGACCCTGAAGCACATGATTGATGAGATGTTTTGTGTTGAGAAAGGAGCTCTGGAGCACATGAGTATTTGAATGTTTGTTTTGAGCAAGAAGCTCTAGAGCACATGAGTGTTTTGTTGTGTTGAGCGAGAAGATCTGGAACACATGAATTATGTAAACCTTTGTGTTGAGTAGGAAGCTTTGAAGCACGTGAGAAGATAATTGGAAGTGTTGGGCATAAGCCTTGGATCCTTCCAAAGTTGATGTTGAGAATAAGCTCTAGAACATCGAATCCTTGGCCATTATATCCCTAGGTGTATCCTACAAGTACATCCTAGCATTATTGTTGAGTGAAAAGCTATGCAATTGCACTAAGTTTGTAACTCCCTACTTTTTAGCGTTGAGTATGGGCTCTAGATAAGCACTAGGAGTTACTCAAGAGAACTAATTATGTCGAGTGAAAAAAACTAGAGTAAAATATTGATCTCATCTAACTTATTTATAAGTGATTAAATAAAATATCGAATTTATGTATCTCATCAAGTATTGAAGAACTACCTTGTTATGCGAGGGAATCTAACATGCAAGGATGTTTAGATTTTCCTAGCCCAGTAGACCTAACCACCTACCTGACGGCCTTAATGAAGAAAGTGTCATAAGTTTAGGGATCATATTATATGATACCTAAAGACAAATGCTAACAAATTATATATATATATATATGATATGCATAAAGAGTAAGCATAGTAATAATATTAATAATGTAAGAAAGAAGGAAAGGCTCCATCTATTATTATTATTACTAAAACATAATTAAATATTATAATACCTACAAAGGTCCAAATAGGAACTAGTTAAAAGTTCCTAAGTTAAATATTAAAAGTGCCTAAATTAAATAAAAATGTTAAATCAAGAAATCAAATGATTCTTGATTTAACTACCCCATTTGACTAAAAAAGTCTGCCTATAAAGTCCCAAGCCAAAGAGAGGCTTGGGGATCTCTTCCATTTTTTGGAGAATCATTATTCTTCTTGATTATCCTCAAGAGAGTTCTTGGAGAACATTTTCCTAGGAGAAAAAAGGAGAATTGATTCAGACCTGGTATCCCAGTTATGGAAGCCTTACCTTAGGATATCTAAGCTACTTGCATGTTGGAACTAGCTCGGGGGGATCTGGACTAAAACCAAGAACAGTTCTGGGTCATGGTTGGGTGGAATGTGGTATTTCCCAAGTGATTCATTTATCTATACATAAGTTAGATCTTCTTGTGAATTTGTTAATGCTCAGTAATTGAGTGTGTAGGTATTCATCCATTGGAATAACTTCACCTTGCAAGTATGAGGTTCTTCAATTTTCCATTCCATTGTCTAGTATATTTCCTGTTTGAATATTTAAGGGTTTATGTTATATTTATAATCCTATGTATGCAGTTATTTCCTATAAGAATATTTAAGGGTTTATGTTATATTTCTAACCTTATGTCTGCAATTATTTCCTGTTAGAATATTTAAGGGTTTATGTTATATTTCCAACCCTATGTCTGTAATTATTTTCCTGTTAGAATATCTAAGGGTTTACACTTTATTTATAAATCCTATCTTTGTCGAGAATGTTTAAGAGTTGATGTTTTTAATTCTAAAAACTATGTGTGCAAATTATTTTCCTATCTAAGAATTATTTAGTGTTTTTTCCTTCCAATGTTATGTCTATATTTTATTTACCATCTTTAATTCTATTTCTAAAATCTAGAACTACTTAAGACAGAGCCTGTGTATATGTATTATTACCTATGGATTCTATTGGCAGATTTCATATTTCCAGTGGACCTTTAATTAGAAGTAAAAAGACTGATTAAAGATAAGCTATAAATAGAGCCATAATCAAATAACAAATTAAAAATGCCAAACAGTCAAGCTATCGAGACCTCTAATGGTTTGAAGCTTTATTCTATTTAAACAACCTTATAAATGCATTGTTCCAGATCTAAGAATAAAACATTTAAACCAAGTAAACAGTCAAGCTATCGAGACCATTTAATGGTATGAGATTTATGTTTTATATAAACAAGAATCAACAATAAATCCACCTTATTCATAAATATCCAATCCATATAATTAATATACAAACTACATCTACGAAAATTGTATGACGTAAAGGAACTTCCAACATAGTAAATCCATCATAAATATTATGCACATATTATCTTAAAACATAGCATAAATAAACAGAGATCACAGGATCGATTCCTATAGGCATGAATGCCCAAACAAAACATAAAAACAATATTTCTTTCATCCAACTACACAGTCGCAACTCTAATGGAGGGAACGCCATTGCAATCTACGACATGGTTCCAAAGGCCAAACAACACTGTTAACAAACCACATAAATAACTCAAACAAAGAATCGCATTTCCACACAGAGGTTAAAACCCTAATTTATTTTACACGATGTAACTACATTGTGGATCACGGCCTCTTTTCATACAAAACATTAAACATTATCTTAACACCCTTTATCATCCTTGTCGACGTTATGCCAATAGAAATGATTTACAATTGAAGGGTTACACCCACATTCACAGCTCTTACAACTTAATATACAGGAATAACTACAACCACGAATTAAAACAAAATAAGAAATTACACAGTCGTGTATTCGAGGCCTTGCACCATTGCAAGCAATGGTGCTACCGCCATTACCAAAAACATAAATATATTTACAATTCACAGAACGTGTAACTAATCACCAAGGCCAACATTTATACACAGAGTATCCATTTGCAAAACCCGAATACTATAGTCCCATCCTGAAGGCACTAAAACCTCAACCAAAAACCCCAAGTCTTTCAATGCATCTTTGATGCTTTACATTTTAAATTTCCAAACAGCCCCTTCCATTCGCAACCATTAAAACCAGAGCTAAACATTCAACTTATGACAATATTCAAGCTTTGTCGCAAACAACCACGCAAGGAAAGGAACAAGTTTTACACTTGTTTATAGCAAGGCTTACCCAAATGTGTATGGTGTTGACCTCACGGCGACCCACTACCCATGTTGCTCAAACCCTGCAACCTGCAACCAAAGCCAAGCTACGATGAGGAGTACGCTTTGAACACCAAACTGAACAACAAGACAACATTGTTAAACCAGAAGGGGAAACGTACCTTCCATTACAGCCAACCTCCAAAGCTTTTCACCACCACACAGACCAAAGGTAGAGCTCACGCAGCCATGCTGCAAATGACCCAAACCATCACAAGAACCCAAGCCCTAAGCTTGAGGCCCAGCATCCCAAAGTTCATTAATCTCACCACCCTGGCCTCCAATAATGTAAATCAAAACCCATAGTGTATAGTTTATGCCACCCTCTAATGTAGAGCCAAGTTTAATCAACATACAACAAATAAAACCCATTATATATATATCGAATACATAAGGTATAGCCATAGTCCATGCTATATGAAATATGCCATGGAATGCTAATGTTAAGGTTATAAACTTATGCAACAGGACTATAATAAACCATGAAACATGTTATACAATACTAAAACCATATGCAATATGTGTCGTGTAAATTTTATAATACAGCCGCAATTTAATCAATGTTATAAAGTCCATTAAAAATGACAATAATAACTAGTACAACATAGGCTAGTAAAAAATATAGCCTTGCGTAATTATCAACTAAACAACCATCCTAGTAATCACTAGGATAGGAGTGTAATTCTGTCATCGTCCAAGCTAAATGCTAGTGACGAATGGACAATATGTCTTGTTGCACTTTTATAAGCAGTCTTCTACCATCAAGTGCACCTACACGCGACAAGGAGAGAAATGCATTAGTTCATAAGAACTAAGTAAGCCTTGTAATGTCAAGTAGAAAAAAGTTACCTTTCAGGTGTTTATAAGGGAAACAAGACCCGCCACTCCACCCCTTTACAATAGAAATTAAGTCAGAATTGTTCATAAAATAGTAATCGAACTTTATAACCAATGAGTAAGTAATCAAAATAACACATACCTATAAAGGCGTAACCATAGAACCAGATAGTAAACAACATCGCGACAACATAGTATTACATTAATAACCACATCGGGAAATATGAGAGCAAGAAATAAGAACAAGTTACGACAATACGGCACAGTAAACAAAGAACGACGCATTCCGCATAACTGTAAATAATGTCCAGTTCAAGCAGTGAATGACTAGCCTAATAAAAAAAAAATTCAAATTTTGGGGACATTACAAGTGGTATGAGAGCCCAGTTTCAACGCTAAGAGACCAAATGGGCGTACCAGACATTTGTTGCAAGGAAAATAAAGTATGATTTTAAATTGTGTTAACTAACAGAAAATTTTTCCTGTTATTAAAAATTTGCAATTGCAGGATTTTAAAAGAATAGTTCAAATCATGAACATTGAAGAAGATAACAACCGATAAGGGAACTTGAATACCCCCACCCAGGAAGCAGAACTAGTGGTGGAACTAAATTCTGATATAATAAAAACCATACAAAGTATTCAAGTAGACTTGCAGAATTTCAGAGATGATAATATGAATGAAAGAAAGGAACAACAAGCAATTAATGAAGCATTTCCATGAAACATGATGGGAGGAATCCCACAGGGAAAACCCACTCACTCCACAAACAGGTTCAAGAAATAATTTTATCATAAATGGGCCAGCAGCCCGAGAGAAGAAGGAAAAGAAGAGAATACCCATGAACCTCCAGAAGGATATTATCACAGTCTTTCTAGTGATTATTCTCTTTCTCCATACAGAAAGAAACTGAGAAATGATGACAATATCCAAGGAGAGTTCCGAAAAATAAAATCCCTAATCTATGAAGGAGAAATGAACACGGGGGAAAAAGCTGAAGAGTGGTTGTTGGGTATGAGCAAATATTTTTGAGTTCATAACTACTCTAGCAAAATGAAGGCTCGTCTGGCCATCTATAATTTAAATGGAAAAGCAGCTAAATGGTGGAGAGACTTGAAGCATACCAAGAAATATGAGTTGATAGAAATACGGTGGAGTAATTTTCACAAGATCTTCTAAGAGAAATACATGTCAGAAAGGTTCTTCGACAGAAAAGTGAAAGATTTTCACGAGTTACATATGGTATCCATGACTATGGATTCTTTTATTAACATATTTTTGGATCTATTGCATTATGTACCATACATCAAGGATGAGAAAGTAAATATACATTAGTTTTTAGGATGTCTTCCTCCCAACTTCTGGGAAAGGATTGAATTTGACATGCCTAAAAATTTTGACACCGCCTTACACAAAGCTAGGATTTGTTATGATCATGGACTGCTAAGGCAAGATAACATTAACAGAATAAAAGACGGGTCTAAAAACTTCTCTGACAACCGCAAACCAGTTTTTAACCCACCACCGTACAGAAAATAGAAAAAAAAAATTCTAGCCAACAAGAACTTCAACAAAACAGGTACAAATCCATATGTACCAACTCCAAATGCTAACAAGCTAGCAACAAATGGAGAAGCCAATGTTTCCCCACTGAAAATTAAATGATGGAAATTCCAAGGGCCTCATTATGCCCGAGATTGTAAGAACAAGACCAATGGGGTCTTACACAACTTACAAGAAGAGCCAACGGTAGAGGACATAGCTGGAACACCGCGGATTTATGCAACTTTGGATGGCCAATAGGTAGACCATCAGGCTACCATGGTTGAGATAGAAGGTAAGATCTTGAACACTTTTATTTCAATATTGATTGACCTCGGTGCTTTTCGGAGCTATGTATCGCGTAAAATTGTTGATATATGTAAACTAGGAAAAGTTAAACATTATAAACCTTGTCTGGTGCAATTAGCCATGGGTACAAAACAGAAAGTTTTGGAAATAGTTAAATATTATGAGGTAACCTTGAATGGTTTTCCTACTAGAGTAAACCTGAACATTCTACCCTTAGGATCGTATGATATACTTGTCGGCATGGACTGGTTGGAACAACACCATGGCATGCTCGATTGCTTACACAAGTCAATCTTGTGTATAGATAGCCAAGGGAATCAAGTGAAGATTCAAGGCATACCAAAGAAATTTTATGTAAGGCATATCTCTACGTTACAAGCAAAGAAGTGCATTAGAAAAGGCTACAAGCTGTTTGCATTAAAAATCCAAGACTTAGAGTATGAAAGAGAACAACACATAGAGGAATTTCTAGTTATTGTAGAATTCAAGGACGTATTTCCTGAGGAGATCCCAGAATTATCTCTGAAACAAGACCTAGACATTTCCATAGAACTGACACTAGGATCAGTTTCGGCTTCGAAAGCCCCTTATCGCATGAGTGCACCAGAGTTGGTGGAACTCAAACTACAGTTGTAGGAATTTAGTAGAGAAAGGATATATCCGATCAAGTGTGTCCCTTTGGGGAGCACCGATACTTTTCATAAAGAACAAGGATGGTACAATGCGGATGTGCATCGATTACCGTCAGCTTAACAAAATGACTATCGAGAACCGATACCCACTCCCTAGGATCGATGACTTATTTGAAAAAGTAGGAGGAGCCAAGATATTTTCAAAGATATACATGCGATCCAAGTACCATCAGGTATGGATTCACGATGAGGATATTCACAAAACTGCCTTTCGTACAAGGTACTGTCACTACGAGTTTGTAGCAATTCCATTCGTGTTTACCAATGCACCCGTGAACTTTATGTGTATCATGAACAACATATTCAGTAAATATATGGATAAAAAATTTTGATAGTTATAGATGACATCCTGGTTTACTCTAAGAGTAAAGAGGAACACGAGTAACACCTTCTCATAGTGCTACAGGTATTACGAGAAAACCAGCTCTACACAAATTTTAGTAAATGTGATTTTTACAAACCATAAATACAGTACTTGGGTCACATAAGAGATTAAAGCCATAAAATATTGGCCTACCCCTACTGGTGTCACAAACATTAGATCCTTTTTGGGATTAGTCAGATATTATCAAAAGTTCATTGAGAACTTCTCAAGAATAGCTTGTCACATGACTACTTTGAAAAAGAAGGCAAATAATTTCCTATGGACGACCAAGTGTGAGGAAAGTTTTAAAAATATTAAGAAACTTTTTATGACCACACCGATGCTATGAATTGCGGATCCCAATGGGGATTTCGTTGTTTGCAACGATTCAATTAAGGAAGGGATCGAAGGAGTCCTCTTATAGAACGATTATGCAATCTGTTATGAATCGCAAAAGTTAAAAGAGCATGAACAGAAATATCCCACACATGATATTGAGTTAGCAACAATCATCCATGCCTTGAAGATGTGGAGGCACTACCTCATGGGAAGGAAAATCCTTCTAAAGATAGACAATATGAGTCTTAAGTATTTATTTGGGAAGCCAGATCTAAATTCCAGACAAGCTAGATGGTTGTATTTCCTTAGCGAGTACCATTTCGAGCTAAAGCATATAAAGGGGAAAGAGTACAATATTGTTGATGCTTTGAGCCGAAGAACTCATATGATATATGAGGTGACTGTAATTCAAACCAATTTGGATTTACACAAGAGGATTAGAACAACCAACAAAGTTGACCCTTTCTATGTAGAAATCCTCAAGAAGGTCCAAGAGGACAGGTTGTTTCAACAAAAAAAGAGTACAAGGTAGACAAAACAGGACTGCTATGGTCTAAGGAGAGATTGTATGTTCCGGAAGCAAGGGACATTCAGTCCAACATCCTCACAGAATTTCATCAAACACCCTGCTCAGGGAAAACGGGATATATCCGTCGTTAAAAGACACTTTTTCTGGCCTAAGTTTAAGGCCGACATAGCGTTTTTTATCGTGAAATGTCAGGAATGTCAGCTGGTCAAAGCTAAGCACCAGCATCCTTCGGGATTGTTGCAGCCATTACCCATTCCAGAATGGGAATGGGAGGCCATTAGTATGGATTTTATCACAGGTCTACCTAAGAGTAAGAAACAAAATGATTATGTCTTTGTAGTAGTTGACAAATTGTCAAAAGAGTCACACTTCATTCCAGTGAATTCGACCTATGAGGCAGTACACATTGTCGATATCTTATTGAAAGAGATATTTAGATTCCACGTGATACCCAAGGAAATCATCTCGGATCGAGATACTAAGTCTACCGGAAACTTTTGGAGATCTTTATTCTTCGGATTAGAGATGTATTTGAGCTTTAGTACAACTTATCACCCGTAGATAGACGGGAAAACAGAAACAGTAAACCAGATTGTAGAGGACATGCTTAGGATGTATGTCATGAACAACCCCACCAAGTGGGAAGATTACCTCCACCTTGCAAAGTTTGCATATAACAACAGATACCATAATTCCACCAAGATGAGTCCCTTTGAGGTACTCTATGGATGGAAGTGTAGAACACCTATTACTTGGGATAACACGGTAGATCGGCTCATGTTAGGGAATGACTTGTCAAAGGACTTGGAACAATTGGTTACCAAGGTCTAGGTAAACCTTAAATAAGCACAAGACCGCCAGAAAGTCTATGCAGATTAGAAAAAAAAAGATACATATTATCAAATAGGAGACCATGTCTACTTGAAAGTAAAAGAAAAATGAAGCTCGTTGAGCTTGGGAAGGTGCGGTAAGTTAGCACCTCTATTTTGTGCACCCTTTAAGATAATGGCTAAGAGAGGGCCAGTGGAATATGAATTAGTGTTACCTGCTCACATAAAAGTCCATAATGTGTTCCATGCATCTTTATTAAAGAAATATGTTTATGATACTAAACATATGATTGATTGGTCATTATTATAGGTGGAATCTGACGGGGAGTTTTCCCCTAAACCTCTTCATATATTGGATAAGAGAGAGGTGCAGCTTAGGAAGCACATCATAGTCCATTTGAAAGTGTAGTGGAAGCATTTTGACATCGATGAGGCTACATGGGAAAATGAGGCCACCATGAGAAAGGCTTACCCCGCCTTGTTTCATGATTTCATTCTGAGTCCCTAGAACACCAGGGACGATGTTGTTCTAAGTGGGGAGGGATGTAATATATCGAATTTTGACCTAACACTTATGGGCATAAGCCCCATTGATTATGATGTTACTTTGATTTTTTATTTTGATATATTGGGTATAGGACCCCACTGCATATGAACATGATTATTTGGTTGATATATTGGGCGTAATCCAATTACATATGTTTTATGTATGATTTTATGTGTTGGGCGTGGACCTTGAAGCACATGATTGATGAGATGTTTTTTGTTGAGCAAGGAGCTCTAGAGCACATGAGTATTTGAATGTTTGTGTTGAGCAAGAAGCTATGGAGAACATGAGTGTTTTGTTGTGTTGAGTGAGGAGCTCTGGAGCACATGAATTATGTAAACCTTTGTGTTGAGCAGGAAGCTTTGAAGCACATGAAAAGATAATTGGAAGTGTTGGGCATAATCCTTGGATCCTTCCAAAGTTGATGTTGAGCATAAGCTCTGGAACATCAGATCCTTAGCCATTGTATCCCTAGGTGTATCCTACAAGTACATCCTAGCATTAGTGTTGAGCGAGAAGCTCTGGAATCACACTAAGTTTGCAACTCCCTATTTTTTAGCGTTATGGGCTCTAGATAAGCACTAGGAGTTACTGAAAATAATTAATTATGTTAAGTGAAAATGACTCGAGTAAAACATTGATCTTATCTGACTTATTTATAAGTGATTAAATAAAATCTCGAATTTCTATTTCTCATCAAGTACTGAAGAACTACCATGTTATACAAAGGAATCCAACATTCAAGGATGTTTAGAGTTTTCTAGCCTAGTAGACCTTACCACCTACCTGACGACCTTAATGAAGAAAGTGTCATAAGTTTAGGGATCATGTTATATGATACCTAAAGACAAATGTTAACAAATAATATATATATATATATATATATGTATAAAGAGTAAGCATAGTAATAATATTAATAATGTAAGAAAGAAGGAAAGGCTCCATCTATTATTATTATTACTAAAATATAATTAAATATTATAATACCTACAAAGGTCCAAATATGAACTAGTTAAAAGTTCTTAAGTTAAATATTAAAAGTGCCTAAATTAAATAAAAATGTTAAATCAATAAATCAAATGATTCTTGATTTAACTACCCCTTTGACTGAAAAAGTCCGCCTATAAAGTCCCAAACCAACGAGAGGCTTGGGAGTCTCTTCCATTTTTTGGAGAATCATTATTCTACCTAATTATCCTCAAGAGAGTTCTTGGAGAACATTTTTCTAGGAGGAAAAAGGAGACCTAATTCAGACCTGATATCCCAGTTAGGGAAGCCTTACCTTAGGAGCTCTAAGCTACTTGCATGTTGGAACCAGCTCAGAGGGATCCGGACTAAAACTAGGAACAGTTTCGGGTCATGGTTGGGTAGAACGTTGTAGTTCCAGAATGATTCAATTATCTATACAGAGTTCAAATCTGCCTGTGAATTTGTTAATGTTGGGTAATTGAGTGTGCAAGTATTTAGCCATTAGAATAGATTCACCTTGCAGATATGAGGTTTTTTATTTTTCCATTTCATTATCTAGTATATTTCCTGCTAGAATATTTAAGGGTTTATGTTATATTTCTAACCCTATGTCTACAACTATTTCCTATTAGAATATTTAATGGTTTATGTTATATTTCTAACCCTATGTCTGCAATTATTTCCTGTTAGAATATTTAAGGGTTTGTGTTATTTTTCCAACCCTATGTCTGCAATTATTTTCTTGTTAGAATATTTAAGGGTTTACACTTTATTTATAAACCCTATGTTTGTCCAGAATGTTTAAGAGTTTATGTTTTTAATTCTAAAAAATATGTCTGCAAATTATTTTCATGTCTAATAATTACTTAGGGTTCTTTTTTTCCAATGTTATGTGTGTATTTTATTTCCCATATTTAATTATATTTCTAAAACCTAGAACTACTTAAGACAGAGCCTATGTATATGTATAATTACCTATGGATTCTACTGGCGGATTTCATATTACCAGCAGACATTTAATTAGAAGTAAAAAGACTAATTAAATATAAGCTATAAACATAGCCATAATCAAATAACAAATTAAAAATGACAAACAGTCAAGCTATGGATACCTCTAATGGTATGAAGCTTTATTCTATTTAAACAACCTTATAAACCCAGTGTTCCACATCTAAGAATAAAACATTTAAACCAAGTAAACAGTCAAGTTATCGAGACCATTTAATGGTGTGAGATTTATGTTTTATATAAACAAGAATCAACAATAAATCCATCTTATTCATAAATATCCAATCCATATAATTGATATACACACTACATCTACAAAAATCGTATGTCGTAAAGTAACTTCCAACATAATAAATTCATCATAAATTTTATGCACATAATATCTTAAAACATAGCATAGATAAACAGAGATCGCATGATTGATTCGTGTAGGTATGAATGCCCAAACAAAACATAAAAACAATATTTCCTTCATCCAACTACACAGTCGCAACTCTAATGGTGGGAACTCCATTGCCATCTACGATATGGCTCCAAAGGACAAATCACGCTGTTAACAAACAAAGAATTGCGATTACACACAGAGGTTAAACCCCCAATTTATTTTACATGCCATAACCACATTGTGGCTCACGACCTCTTTGCATACAAAACATTAAACATTATCTTAAAAACCTTTATCATCCTTGTTGGCGCTATGCCAATAGCAACGATTTACAATTGAAGGATTACACCCACAGTCATAGCTCCTACAACTTAATATACAGGAATAACTACAACCACGAATTAAAACAAAATAATAAATTACACAGTCATGTATCCAAGGCCTTGCGGCATTGCAAGCAATGGTGCTACTACCATTACCAAAAACATAAATATATTTACAATTCACAGATCATGTAACTAATCACCAAGGCCAACATTTCTACACAGAGTATCCATTTACAAAACCCGAATACTATAGTCTCGGCCTGAAGGTGCTAAAACCCCAAACAAAAACCCCAAGTCTTTTAACGCATCTCTGATGCTTTACATTTTAAATTTCCAAACAGTCCCTTCCATTCGTATCCATTAAAACCAAAGCTAAACATTCAACCTATGAAGAGCTACAAGATCTGTCATGAATAACCACGCAAGGAAAGGAACAAGTTTTACGCTTGTTTACAGCAAAGCTTACCTGAATGGGTATGATGTTGACCTTAGGGTGACCCACGACCCACGTTACTCAAACCCTGCAACCTGCAAACAAAGCCAAGGTACGATGAGGAGTACACTTTGAACAACAAAACAACGTTGTTAAACTAGAAGGGGAAATGTACCTTCCATTACATCCAACCTCCAAAGCTTTTTGCCACCACACAGACCAAAGGTAGAGCTCACGCATCCATGCTGCAAATGACCCAAACCATCGCAAGAACCCAAGCCCTAATATTGAGGCCCATGCATCCCAAATTTCATTAATGTCGCCACCCTAGCCTCCAATAACGTAAATCAAAACCCATAGTGTATAGTTTATGCCACCCTCTAATGCAGAGCCAAGTTTAATCAACGTACAACATATAAAACCCATTATATATATCAAATACATAGGGTATAGCCATAGTCCATGGCATATAAAATATGCCATGGAATGCTAATGTTAAGGTTATAAACTTATGAAACATGACTATAATAAACCATGGACCATGTTATACAATACTAAAACATTATACAAAGTGTGCAATGTAAATGTTATAATATAGCCGCATTTTAATCAATGTTATAAATTCCATTAAAAATGACAACAGTAACCAATACAACAGAGGCTAGTAAAACATCCATCCTTGCATAATTATTAGAAAAACAACTATCCTAGTAATCACTAGGATAGGACTGTAAGTTTGTCATCGTCCAAGCTAAACGCTAGTGATGGACGGGAAGTATCTCTTGTTCCACTTTTATAAGCAGTATTCTGCCGTCAAGTGTACCTCCATGTGACAAGGAGAGAAATGCATTAATTCATAAGAACTAAGTAAGCCCTATAGTTTCAAGTAGAAAATAGTTACCTTTCAGGTGTTTACAAGGGAAACAAGTCCCGCCACTCCACCCCTTTACAATAGAAATTAAGTCAGAATTGTTCATAAAACAATAATTGAACTTTATAACCAATGAGTAAGTAATCGAAACAACACATACCTATAAAGGCGTAAACATAGAGCCAGATAGTAAATAGCATCATCACAACATAGTATTATATTAATAACCACATCGAGAAATATGAGAGTAGGAAGTAATATCAACTTACGACAATACAACATAGTAAACAAAGAACGGCCCGTTCAGTATAAGTGTAAATAATGTCTAGTTCAGGCAATGAATGACTAGCCTAATAAATAAAAAATTGTATTTTCAAATTTTGGGGAAATTACATTCACATGCTTAATTTAGGCCGCTATAAATTGACTAACGTACTTGTTGCTTTGACTATAAGCAGGTCTCTCTTAATGGACACTTATTTGATCAATTTATCAATGAACAATTGTTGAGTCATCCCATCATCCCCAGGCTCCATATACCACTATCCTTTGGTAGGATGGATAGGCTGGGTGGCCCTCATCCCTTCTGATTCGAAGGGCATCTCACCTCTCTTTAGATTGAGAATTTCTTAATTAGTATTAGCCCACTTAAAATTTAACTTGGCTACTCGGAAGGAAGGAGAAGAAAACTGTAAAGTAGAGTTATGGGTGAATATTGAGACGTGGTCACCTTTGGGTTCGGCCACTAGAGAGATACCTTGAATAAAGTCCTTGTTAGTTCTAGCATCCCCACTAACTAATAATCACTCAGGGCTACCGATTCCATCCCTATCACTAGCAACAAAATCACGAGTAGTTAAAGATGCAACAGGACTGATAGCTTAATAACCTATTGGATAGCAGGACCTTAGCTAGTGACTAATAGTGCATAATAGAATGGCGTATGTTCATGATGCAAGTTACTTAATGGATTTTGGGGGATAAAAAAAGCATTTCTATCTGTCCCTACGTTAAATCATACCTCTATCCTCCATCCTTATGGTGAATCTACAGACTTAGATTCAAAAGAATACATGCACTTAACCGATGGATGGGGACGAATGGATAGGAGTGATAAGCAGTCAGTAGTGGGACATCCCGAGAATCAGAATAAGAAGTTGGCCATCATAATATACCACGAGAATAAGGAGGGGGGCAATGACTGGGCCATAATTATATCCATGAATCCAGAGAGGCGTTGGATATTATTGAGGTTGCCGATGGTTCTTGAATTACTCACATAAACTCTACCTCCATTCTAAGCAACGACTCTTCCCTCTCTCCGGATCATATGCAATCTCTTACTAGAAAATAATTTGGGGTTTTAGGCGAGTGGGGGGATGCTACAGTGTTTCTACCTGGAACTCATAAACTAGGAGATATCATTGTTGCTTCTGTCAAGAGATCAAACACTTGTGACATAAGTGTTGCTAAAAAATAGAAGCATAAGCTGTGTTTATTTTCTTCACTATTATAAAATGGTTCCTCCCCTTACCTTATTTTATGGGGACATATATGTTTGGGCTATTAATTAAAATATTTACCTCAACACAACCAACCTTGAACTCTTGATTGAACCAGATTACTATCTCCTCTTTAAAAGGTAAAAGGTAAAACATGATCCTCTTGAAACTTTAACAAAGGAAAGGGATATGCATCATCAATCCATTCCACCAGCTACAACACACAACTTGAACATCACACTTGAAAGCATGGGATGGGAGTAATTCTTAAATGCCTAGGTTTGGCCGAACACTTAGATCATGTCCAACAAACTTATTAGTAACTTTAAATAATTATTTCTGCAAAATCATTTTACGTCTTGGCAGCCTCAATGAATATAGCTCAACCAACTACTTCTCCATGTGGAAATAATAATTGATTTGAAGTTTAAGCCTTGGTAAAAATAAATAAATAATTTAAACCCTTCTCCTTAGGGTAGGAGATGATGACAAATAGATTTGACTTATTGCATCAAACCTCTGTGAATGCCAAAGTTTTAGATCCTTTCTATTGTCGTGAGAGATCCGTGTGTAATATCCATTGTTTGGTTTCCTTCGATCAAACTTTTGGAATAAGGGCATTGAAGGTCAAAAGTGACATCTTCCATTACTTTTTAAGTGAGCTTTATTGCTTTTACAAAAATCCTTCAAATGGTCTTTAATTCTCTGCAATAATGCCCATGAAAAAAAACTTTTATTTAATATCTAGTCTTTAATTCCATTTGACTATTGTTGGATGCATATTAATTTGCACTAAATTATTTAATCCATTCATCGAGTGAGAGGATATAATTGATATGGTATAAGGTTTATTTTTCATGTAATAATTGCCCCCGTGTCATCTTCTTTCTTCCCATTATACACAACCTTGATTTTCACTTTAACATACTAAACCAAAACCAAACTATAAAATTAAAAAAAATACAAATGAACAAAAAAAAAAATTAGCACGTCAAACAAAACAAAGCATGTCCATGGTTAAGGTCAACCAAACATTCAAAAATAATTGCAAATACTTTCTCTCTTCTTCTATATAATATTTTTTTTTTAATATTTAGTCTTTATTTTTTATGGGAAAAAAAATAAAAATATATACATTAAAATACTAATAATATACTCATAACATTAATTACATTTTAACATTAAGCATATTTTAAATCAATACATTCAAAATTAATTAATAGAAAGCACACCGCCCATACATTAATAGAAAGCAAACCTCCTATATAAATTGTTATGTCACCGCACCTGATATATAGTACTAATTCATTTAGATATGGGAAAAAAATTTCAATTTTCTAAAGTTTGTAATAGTTTTTATAAAATGTAATTTTTAAAAAAATACAATTATTTGAATGTTGATTAGCGCTTGGTTGCAGGCGCTAGCCTCGATATTTGCTTCCCAACATTGGCGGCAGAGATGATGTAGGACACGCCTGGAATTTTCAAGAATCTTTTTTACCCATCATAAATTTCTCTATGATGATGCTCAAAGTTTCCTTATAGCTTTTGTGTTATAGCAATAACTATTAACAAATGCGATGACATTGCCACCTCGTAGGTCTTGTTTATATATATGATTCAAATTTAAAAAATAATAATCATTTAAGAACCAATAACCTATCCATTAGGTAATAATAATCATTTAATTTAATGATTTATTTATATATGATTCCAATTTATTATTATTTAAATAATAAAAATCATTTAATGATTTATTTATATTTTATTCCCATTTAAGAAATAATAGCCCCCTATTATTCTTAAATTAATTAGAACCATTTAATGTTTTGTTATATGTATTTCTAATTTCCTATTTCCTAATGTTATGGAAAAGAATACTATAAAAAATCACATAACCTCCGGACATCCAACTTGATCCTCTTTATATGAACTCAGACAAATTACAAATTATATAATAATAATACCATGTGTGATAACCTCCATGTGGTTAAGGCAAATTAAAAATAACCAAATGATATATAGTAATACTTTGTGTAATAATTTACATGTGGTTGTGGGGACGCCTTTATGTTCGAAATCATGAATACGACTATTCTATGACTATAAATCGATATAAAAAAATAAAAATAAAAATTAGCAAAGGTATGGCCTCCATGTTATCAATTCTAGCCCCACCCCATACACCATGCATTTACTCAAAAAGTTGTTCACCACACAACATGCTTTGCTTTATCAAATCAACTTTAGTTTGAATGTGTTTTAAAAGATATGAACATAAACCTTTACCCCCCATATATATATATATATATATATATAAGTATTGTTTTATGTTTTAATTTTTTTATTACTTTTTGCTAAATCTAGATTAAAATAAAATTATTAGTTAATTTGAGCAATTTAGTTATTAATTTAATAATTTAACAAGTTTGGAATTTTTTTTATCTATATTATTTTTAGCTAAATCCACATTAAAATATAAATGTTAGTTAGCTTAAACAACTTAGTTGTTAGTTAATAATCACTTAATAAGTTTAGGGTTAAATATCTTTTATAAGTTAAGAATTAGTGCATTAAGAATTAGTGGTTAATGGTTTATGAATTAGAATCCACTACCTTGGCGAGATGATTCTAAGTTTTCTTACCACGGAGTTGTAAAATCATCACTTGACTTTACTGTTGTCTCATCCAACTTCCTAAACCTAAAATCAATTAAAAATTACTATGATTCTCTTTATATAGATTAAGCTAATTAAAAATAATAACCACCAACTTCACATGTGGTTATGGAGCACATTCATGATGGAAATCCTAAATCTAATTATTAGTTTTACCATAAATCATGCCATAAATCAATCTCTGTAATGTATGATATTTTAGCAGAGCACATTGTGGCATCTATGCCTTGGGTTTTCATACAAGCTCTCATACAAGCTAAGTAAACGGTTTTATATAACATTCTTAATGACTGAAATTGGGTGTCTAAATCTTAGGATAGTCCTAGAATCATTTTTTTTTAGATTTGTAAATATATATTGTATTTTTATTGTAAAATTTGATTTATTTTATTTAAAATTTTGGACATTTAGATTATGCAAATTTAATATAGATTTATAATTGTAATAATTTTAACTAGATTGCCACAATCATACACATTGTCACAGATATTTATATACACAATTTAAGTGATAATAAAAATCAATAAAATTAGTAAACACATTATAATTTTTATTCTAAAAGTAGATTCAGCGTCATCTAAAATCTTAAACGCTTTATACAATTTTCAACAATATATAATATATATTTGTAATTTTAACTGTTGACAAAAAAACAATTAGCTTACAACAACATTTACTTCTAATCAACATTGTCATAGAAATCCATATAGAAATTCATATACAAAATCCAATTGATAATAGACATTGTCATAAAAATCCATATACAAAATCTAATTGATAATACACATGATTACAAAAATCAATAAATACTCATATCATATCAGTACTCCTTAAAATTGAATAGAAGCTTTCAAGCAAGGCCCAATGTGTAGAAATACACAAGTATGAGCTAAAACATAATTAAAATGAAACAGAAAGCTGAATGCCAGACGATTAAGCTAAACCTACTGGACTCTATTGGCATCCAGATATATTGCTAATTATGTAATCAATTCTGGGTAGTTTGCAGAGGATAATGAATAATAGACCCCAAGGGAGATGTCGCTTGGTGCTGTACGTTCATATGAGGCCACAGCCAATTGACGAATCGTATTCAGCAGGAGTGGTTGTGTAAACACCACTGAGAGCTGATTGTATATAATTATTTTACTTGGATACACCAGCATTCCAATTAGGTTACTTAACATTGTTTTCTATATTAACAAAATATGAAATCTATTCATTAGTGCTCTATAAGAATAAATTTAAATTAAGAATTTTATAAATAAAAAAATTCAAAAAATATAATAACAAAATTAAAATTATGCCAAAATATTCATTGGGTAATGTTCTTAACGATATGTGTTAAATGTAGTAATATTTATGATGCACAGAGATAAACAAATGCCCCTAATCTACTCAACACAATAGGAAATAGTTCAAAGAATATAGGTATACTTGCAAGAAAATCTATAGAATAAGGTATATGATTAAGAAATGCCAAATATTAATTCAACATAAAATTCATTCTTGTTTCAAAAATAATTCTAAACCAAGGAAAAATTGACTCATAACCAAATTCCATATTTTCTCAATTTTTATGAAAAAAAAGGTATTGTTTTATTTTGTTCAATTAACTTAACTTTCTAATGTAGCTAAGAAAGAGGAAAAAGACCTAAATAATTTTAATGTCAAATATTGGACATTGAAAAATTCACTAAGTCCACTTAAATGGCAATGTAATCTACCTAGAAGTGAAAAATAAATATTTTTATTTATTTGAGAAAACATTATGCTAAAAGTTATTGTAAAGTTTTTATGACCAAGTTGGTCAAGGATGAGTGTAATTGAATATTTTATTTATTTAAATAATTAAATGAAGAGGCACCTACCCAAAGGAGACTATTGAAAGAGTGTTCACTAACCCACTAGGAGGAATGAGCAGTTGTAGAAGGCTAAATGGCAAGTGGAATCACTAACATTTCACTTTCTAGCTGTTGCAGGAAGCAAAATCCCTAAAATTGTGGTCATGTTCCGTGAGAGGAGGAACTGAGCAGGTGGCTCATTTAATTACAAAACTGACCCAAAGGCTTAGGCAATCTTATAATACCATCGAATGGAGTAGGAGGCTCATTACATTCTATTCCAAGTGATAGATCCTTGTGACTTGCTGCAAACAGAAAAGTCAGGCACACAAGGAAATTTGATGAGGGGATAGCTAAAGTGAAATTGCTGAGAGAGTTAAGTCTACTATTAAGTGCTAAGTTGCGGAGATTTTTTGTGTGGGTTGTTAAACAACATCTTCGTCCTAGTGGTTCAGTGAACAGGCTCGAGAGTCGTAAAGCAAGTGATCTTGGCTACTTTCAAGAGATGGTTGGGTGGAACGATCTCCTTTGGGTGGTTGTTCCTCTTCTGCAATTATCTAGATTCTAAGCTGTTTTTTTTTATTATCTGTGATTTTATTTTAAATCTGTATCTGAAAGTTTATGAATGTTAATGGATTCTATAACTTGTAATGGTTTTTAGATTAGAACAAGTTAAAAATATTATAGTTATGCATATTGTTTATAAGAATGCTATAGTCTCTATAGAGTTTAAGGGTAACCGTACCATAATGTATCTGCTCTGTAAAAGAAAATATGTAGTTATTTTCCTAGGAGATTATAATCAACTTTTTTGAGGTCAGTATACTAATTTTATTTAAGTTCAAAACATTTACAGTATTAGGTAGGATAAACTTTTTTATGGGTGAGTGCAAGCTAGTGAGGGTCACTTTTGGCACGTTAGATGCAATAGAAAACTGAAAAATCGGGCACCCCTCAACTTAATTGTATTTTTTGAGATACACAAAAGATCTTGCTTTGAGTAAATAAGAGAAAATGTAGGAAATTGAATCACGTTTCCAAATATAAAAAGTTTATGTATTGAAATTTTTTATAACTCTGTCAAGTTTCATTTTTTCTAATAGTCACTTCTTATTTTTTAAGCAAATCATAAGGTATATGTTTTTGTGGGTGCATCCTTTGAGGGCCTAAATGATGCTCTCAAGATACAAAAATTTGTAGGCATGTAGAGAACATATAGCACTAGTGCAACGCTATTTTTTGAAAATAAAATTGATAAACTTTAATTTTTTTTATAATTATCTAAGTGATCATTCCTCGAAAATGGTACGTCATTTGTAGGTGCATCGTTTGAAGGTCTTATTGAAATAATCATGAAATGGGTATTTTATAGAATGTAGAGGTTAGTATCTTCTAGTGCACCGTATAATTTATTTTTAAAATGATTAAGAATTGAAAAAGTTTTGGAAAAAACACTAACAACATGTTTTTTCAGTTAAGGAGTTAGGGCACAATAGAAATTGAAAAAAATAGGAAAATATAATATTTTTTAATAAAAATTATATATTTAGAATCTGCATAAAAAATGTTATTTATGTTTAAGATTTTGTCAAAAATGATTGTGTGTAATACTGTAACTAGTGTGTAAACAATGACTTCTTCCGAAAATGGAAGAAATGCTCAATTAGCTATGGTTTATCATATACCATAGCACAAGTTTGGTATTCTGAAGCAAAATCCAAACCATACACATAGGACTATTGGTGACATGTGAGCAAGTGAATTGGCATGTTTAAATTCAAATTACATCTCCCTCCCTTGTATATTTGGAAAACACGTGCACGTTATAGAACTACAAAACACGCGCGTGTTATGTAGTTCTATAATGTGCACACGTTTTCTAGAGCTAAAAATCAAGCAATATATGTAATATATCAAATGTGTGGATAATAGTTTAGAGGGGGCGTGGAAGGGTCAAGGGCCTAGGAGGATGTTGGAAGTTCAGGTGGAGATGGTTAATAGTTGAGAGGGGGTGGGGAAGGGTCAAGGGCCGAGGAAGATGTTGGAAGTTCAAGTGGGGATGTTTAATAGTTAAGAGGGGGTGGGGAAGGGTCAAGGTCCTAGCAGGATGTTGTAAATTCAAGTAGAAAAAGATGAATGGATTGGGAACATTATGGGTTACAAGGGTGAAGGGGGGATTGAGAGAATTATTATGAGGAGAAGAGGTGTTGAAGACATATAAGGTTAGAAGCAGTACACGAGACTTGAGTGACGAAGGGGGATAAGGTGGAGGGGAGGAAGTGGGTGATGGTTTGATGAGAGAGAGGATTGGTGAATGGAAAGGTGGATATGGAGTATTAAAGGAGGAATAGGATGTGTTGGAGGAGAGAGGTGAAGGAGGGGGGAATTGAAGAGATGGGAATGAGATACGATAAAACAGAGAATAGGGTTCATAATGAGGTAGGGGGTTGAGAAGAAGGGATAGGTTGAAAAAATAGAAGAAGAAGATAGAGAGAGAGAGAGAGAGAGAGATTGATGTGGGGATGTGAGAGAGAATAAGATAGAGAGGGAGGATGGGGGGTGAGGGAGGGAGGGAGATAGATTGAAGGAAAGAGATATTGAGGGAGCGATAGAAGGTGTGTGTGTGTGTGTGTGTGTGTGAGGGGTGGTGGGGGGGAAGACACAAAGAGAGAAAGAGGCGGGTTCACACATGTAGAGAGAGAGAGAGAGAGTGTCAAAGACAGAGGGTGGAGGGTTGAGAGATGGAGAGAGAGGGAGGTTGTGAAAGAGAGAAACATGGAGAGGGAGGGTGAAAAGAAATAGGGAGGGAAGGATACAAGTTGAGACAGAGAGAGAGAGGGATAATGGCATAGAGGGTTGGTAATTAAGGGAGAACGGAGGGAGATATTGATAGAGGGAGGTAAATAGAAGGTGGAGAGAGAGGCAGAGACAGAGGGAGAATGTGAGAGAAGGGGGTACACACACACACATAAAGATTATGTGGGAGAGAAGGGGATGGGTGAGCGACATAGGGAGAGGGAGAGGGGTGAGAAATAGGGAGAGAGAGAGTGATGGAGGGAAGGATATTGAAGGAGGTATAGATAAGCTAGAGAGAGATTATGATATATGGGAAGTGAGGGATGGACACACACACACATAGATATTGTGTGGGAGAGAGGGAGGAAGGGGTGAGCGACAAAGAGGGAGAGGGGGTGAATGATATAGAGAGTGATATGGAGGGAGGGGTAGTGAGGGAGGTATATAGAAAGTGGAGAGAGACTACGAGAGAGGGGGGTGAGGGAGTGACACACACACATAGATATATAAAGAGAGAAGTGGGGGACACATACACACACGCACACATAGAGAGAGGGGGGGGAGGGGTGAGTGATAGAGAGAGAGTGGTGGAGGGAGGGATAATGAGCGATGTATAGTTAAGGTGGAGAGAGGTTATGGGAGAGGGGGAATGATGGAGGGACACACACACACACACATAGATAGAGAGAGATATTTTGTTGGAGAGAGAGGGGGGAGGGGCGAGAAACAGAGAGAGTGATGTAGGGAGGGATAGTGAGGGAGGTATAAATAAGGTGTAGATAGGTTTTGAGAGATGAAGAGTGAGGGAGGGACACACACACACACATAAAGATAGAGAGAGAGAGAGAGAGATATGGAGGTTATGAGAGAGAGAAGGGGGAAAGACACACACACATACACATAGAGATAGTGAGATATGGAAATACAAAGGCAAGGATGTCCAATGAGAAAGGCATAGAGGGACAGTGAGTAAGGCACATGTGGATCCATAGATGCCAAAAATATTATTTAGGGATCAAGTCTTGGATTTCCTCCCTTGACCATCTTGAGGCCTTAATACCCATATCTAATGCTCAAAACCTCTTAAAGGCATGTGCATATTTTCTTGGAGACCAATCATACCTTGAGTAGGTCATCTGTGGTGCTTCAAGGAATTGTTCATTAACATGGGTGCCTCAAATATTCCATTATGGCCTAAGGAATGAGCATATTCCCTCAATCATGTTTTATAGGTCCCATACCTACTGCTCAAACCACCTATTTCTACTAACACCCATATTCATAGTCCAAATATATCTATGAGATGCCATGTGTGTTTTTTTAAGGCATCCTTCCTATCCCTAGATGCCTAGAATCTTTAGTTAGGGCATAAGGCTATAGTTTGCTCCCCTGACCATGTCCATGGCCTTGATATGCATACCTAGTGCTCAACAAATGATGATGGCATGCATATCTCGATTAAGATTCAAATGATTCACTTTCAATGTCATGTGTGGTGGTTGGAGGCATCAATTTTGGCCCTAAATGGTTAACAACTTCCTTTAAGGCCTAAGGACCAAGTGTTTCCCCCATTCTCATGTGAAGGGGCTTAATATTTGTACTTAGTGCTAAAAAAAATCTAATGGAACTAGTATCCCATTTCAAGGTTGTTCAACACATCATTTGAGGTTGTTCAACACATCATTCTTGGCTTTAGATGGATAGAAGCATCTTCTAGGGGATAAGGCCTAGGTTTCCTCCCTTATTATGTCTAAGGTCTCAAGACACATACATAGTACTTAGAAACCCCTTATGGTTCCCATATCCCCATTCAAAACAAAACTATCAACATGATATGTCATCTATGGTGATTCAAGGTGTCGTTCATGGACCTTGAGCCCTAAAAGTTGGTTTACAACCTAAAATTAAATATTTATGTACCAACCATGATTAACACCTTATCCTCCATATCTAATGCTAAAAAAATCCCAATCATGGCCATATCCCAACTTAAATGTTGAGGATACCCTTAAGAGATCATGTGTGGTTTTTCGAGGTATTGTCCTTGGCCCTATATGTCTATAAGATTCCTTTAGGGCCTAAGAACTAGGTTTCCTCCTTCAACCATGTCTACAGATATGTTTCTAGTGCTAAGAGAATTCTAATGCGCTGCATATTCTCTCTTAGATGCAAAATATCACATATGGAGGTCCTATGTGCAGGTTCGATGCCTTGTTCATGGACCTCAAGCCTTAAAAGTGTTTAAATATTGTAACTTCGAAGAATATTCTATATGTATCTTTTTGTGGCCCCCGATGGTCCTACCGGGAGAACCACTTGTATTACATTGTACCCCGATGCTCCTAATCGGAAGAACTAATAAGAGTCATGAGGTAGTCCCCTCTAATTGTAAAGGTGGGTCATCAGCACCCCAGTGTGGTTACTTGAGCCTACATGTGTAACTCGAGCCTACATGATTTAACTCGAGCCTACATGTCAAATGAGTTAACTTAAGTAAACGGATGAATATAAATAGAGGTGTAGTGCTCCTCATTTGAGACACACACACTCTCACTTGTGTAGCGCATTAGTGGAGAAGAGAAGTAGTTGGAGAAGGAGGAGGATTAGGCTTTGATTTCCTTGCCGGTTTTATCTTTTATCTTTTTGGGGCATCTATATTGAGGAAGCTTTTGCTGGGTTTTTCCCTTTAGGGTTTTCCCAGGATAAATCTTTGTGTTCCTTTTGTATGGTTGTGCTTGTCTATCTTTCAGTGATCCTGTTTATATGCTTTTGTTATGAAAATGAAATGAAATATTGATGTCTTAGCTATGCATATGGAAATTTAACATGGAATCAGAGCTAACCTGAGAAGAAGACATTGTGCAGCTACAAAAGCTAGGGATTCTTACTTTTTGGGTCTCTCTCCACAATCCATCAGCAAAAGTATGCTAGGCTGACTCTCCATTGAAGGGTGCATTTTTTTGTCGAAGTGAAATTCGATTCCGAGCATTTTCAGTTTTCGATGCGGAAATTAGGGCTTTCTACATAAGAGGAATTTTTGAGTGAGCCCAGCATAGGATTGTTCTCATCATCAAAACCAAATTTTAGAGACCTGGATCAAGAAATTTGGTTGGGTGAAACTCTGGGAAAGTCAAACCCTAGTTTGACCCCTAGCTAGAAAAACCCTAAGTACTAAAACGGCTAAGTTTTGGTAAATTCGCTATATCCCTAGATTGGCGAAGGCTCAAGGGATGAAAATTGCAAGGGACGAATATTAAATCCTGATGTACACTGTGTCCAAATTTCAGCCTCCAATTCGCTATATTCTAGGAGATATTATCCCTCCAAGTTAGGGTTCTAACCTCTTCTAGAATTCATCCCTAAACAGGACACCTGGGGCGAACTGCAATATCTTGGGCTAAAAAGGTCCAAATGGAATTCCTGAAGATGTCCTAGAAATGGAATGGACTTTAATTTTAGTGGCCCAAATATCAGACTCAAAAGATGAGCCAGTGACACGTGGCATGCCGTACAACTTCGTTGTTCTAAACAGTCATGTAACAGGTCACCTTGGTAAAAGGATCATAAATCCAAAATGGTAAAACCAATTCTGATGAAACCTATGGTGTTGGATCAGGGACATGCGAGGTTACCTCCGTGAGAAATTTCAGACATAGAGGATTAGTAATTTCAGAGATATCACAGAAACCGTAACAAGCATTTCTGCAGAAGAAATTGGAAATCTAGGGCTTCCTGTTCCGGGAGCTTCCCTCCACTGTTTTCAGAAAAGGAGTACATTGGACAGCTCCATTTGAAGAGATATATCTGTCTATCCAATCAGATTTGAAAGATTCCAATTTTTGAAAATTAGGGTTTCTGTGACAAACCCCAGATCAGCGAGTTTCGGAACCAAGACGGACACCTCAAATCGGTAAGATCTAATCCTTTGCTATTTTCATTTGAGGTTCTCATTTCAAAGTGATCTATCACATCAGCTTGATGATAAGCTTGGTGAAGTTGACAAATTCCAAGCCTAGAAGTATATGATCTCTCTAAATAAAATGGTTTGGACACCTACATGAGTATAGAGGTTCCAGTTCCAGAGGGAGATGAGGCTAGAAGCCTTACACAAGAAGAACTTGGTCAAGGCCAAGAAGATCATTGTTGATTCAGTCATGAATCAACTTGTACCAAAAGTGTCTCCCCAAATACACCGAAGATGTTTGATTCCTTGACCAAGCTATTTGAAGATAAGAACTTAAATCAGAAGATGGCTTTGAGAAAACAGTTGAAGAATGTGAAGATCCAGAATGCAGAAGAACTTGAAGCGGTAGAAGAAGAAGTGGAGAATGCAGAAGTGGTGATAGCCACCTTGAATGGTCTCCCAAGATCATGGGATTCATTCATGCAAAGATTGTGTGCCAGAAGGAAGTAATTACTTTCAACCGACTTTGGGAAGAAGAAGAAGCTCACCTCATAAGAAGAGAAGAAGAAAGATGGAAGCAATTGAAGATCAAGCTCTCACCATTCAAAGAAGATCCCTCAAGTGATGAGGAATATGAAGAACTCAATTCTTAAAGAACCTCTTATCCATCTTATCATCTGGATAAGAAATGATGATTTCATGAATGAAGAAGATGATGAAGCAGAATGATCAAGAAGGAGTCTACCCATAAAACAAACAAAAGATAAGTATTCAATTGTCATTTAATGATATTGTTTTGTTATGCATTTGATATATATTCAGTTGATGTGTTATGCATGATAGATTTGTTTGCATTAACGACTGTATATTACTAATATGCATGTGATGGGTAAGTAGCTCATGGTGCTATACAACTCTCCATTGCTACTTATCAAACCTCTTTGCTGACATATTGGATTAGTGCACAATCTCAATAATGTCATGGTGGAGATGGAAGGCATCTAGAAAGTTTATGTGAGATATGGATGAATGTTGTATTGACTAAATAGTTACATGATGCATAAGAATTTTTCATTATGCATATGTTTTATGAAATAGTTCTAACCATGCAACTGGTGCATTTGAATTGTAGGAAAAGTCATGAGACTTGTTCCGAAGAACAAGTGATGACAATTCAAGATTCACTCCAATAAACATGAATCTGAAGCTCCCAGGGTCAGAGACACCATGACGAAAGAAAGAGCTTCAGAGAGTGGTAGATCCACCTTGAAGGATGAAGACCACCATGGGTACAAGAGATAACTCAAGATGAAGAAAAGAATGCTATGAAAGAAGCTATGATCAAAGAATAACAGTTGATCATGGGGAATGATGTATACGATATGATGGAACAAGTGTACAAAGCAAGTTTCATGATTCTTCCCAGAAAGAATAGACTATGACATGACATACTCTATTGACCATTATATATCAAGCATAGAACCACCTGTACAGAATGAAGAGGGAAGATGATTCTCCACTTCAGGGGGAGTGACTACAGAAAATTATATCTGAGTTCGACATG
>LPNX010882577.1:114827-148304 GCA_001517045.1 Pseudotsuga menziesii
ATGTATGCAAGTTGAAGAAGGACCTCTATGGCCTGAAGCAAGCTCCTAGAGCTTGGTATGGAAGAATAAATAGTTTCCTGATGAGCATGGGCCTTGCCAAGAGTAAAGTTGATCCTAACCTTTCCTACAAGGTTGTAGAAGATGTACCTGTCATTCTATTACTATATGTGGATGACTTATTCTTGACAGGGAATGAGAAACAGATCATGGAAAGCAAGAAGAAAATAGCAGAAGAATTTGAGATGAAAGACCTTGGGTTAATGCATTATTTCCTAGGTCTAGAAGTATGGCAAAGTTTAGAAGGAATCTTTCTCAACCAGGGAAAGTATGTGGTAGAGATATTGAAGAGATTCAATATGTTGGAATGCAAAGTCATGGCCACACCCATGGACTCCAACCTGAAGCTGTTAGCTAATGACTCATTAGAGTTAGTGGATGTGACTCACTACAGACAGATCATTGAGTCATTAATGTACTTAACAAATACCAGACCAGACATTTGTTTTGTTGTGAACACCTTAAGTCAATATCTTGTTCAACCAAGACGGGTTCACCTAGTAGTTGCAAAACATGTGATGAGATATCTGAAAGGGACTATAGACTTTGGCCTATACTATGATGGTAGCCATGAGTATAGATTGTATGGCTACACAGATGCATATTGGGCTGGAAGTATCTCAGACAGGAAAAGAAAATCAGGTAGATGCTTTTGTTTGAGGTCTGCTATGAGTTCATGGTTTAGCAGGAAACAGTCCAGTGTTTCTCTTAGCATGGTTGAAGCAGAATACATAGCAAATTGCTCTACTAAGTTGTGAAGCCATATGACTTCAGAAGCTGATATCAGGTCTCTTTGACCTGAAGATGGACACTACAATGATTCTATGTGATAAACATAGTTGTGATGACAAAGAACCCTGTGTTCTGATGTAACACGTAGAAATCCGGTATTTCTACATACAAGATAAGATGCAGATGATGATACTATAGATGCAGAAGATGGTGATTTAGTATTTCTATACTGAATATAGAGATGATGATGTTTCAGTATTCCCATACTAAAGATATAGATGATGATGATTTCAGTATTCCCATACTAAATATATAGATGATATTTCAGTATTTACATATTGTAGATACAGATGATGGTGATTCAGTATTTCTATAGTGAAGATATAGATGATTATGCTTTCAGTATTCACATACTGGAGATACAGATGGTGATAGTTCAGTATTCACATATTGAAGATGTAGATGATGATGGTTTGGATGATGATGTACTGACGAAGCCTCTATCTCGAGTAGAGTTCAAACACTTTCGACACAAGCTTGGTGTGGTTCGAAAAGATCTTCCCCGAAAGGGGGAGTAGTGATGTTGCAGTAGGATTGTATCATCCCTGGGCACTTTCCCTAAAGTGATCCGAAGACCTCGATCTTCGAGAATGAAGAGGGATTGCATCATCCTTGGACATCGTCCTAGAGTGATAGGGACTGATTCTCCCGTAATCCATCCGGTGGCTTCGGTCCTCGAGAATGTGGTAGGATTGCATCATCCTTGGAAATAGTCCTAAAGTGATAGGGACTGATTCTCCCGTAATCAATCTGGTGGCTTCGGTCCTCGAGAATGTGGTAGGATTGCATCATCCTTAGACATAGTCCTAAAGTGATAGGGACTGATTCTCTAGTAATCAATCTGGTGGCTTTGATCCTCGAGAATGTGGTAGGATTGCATCATCCTTGGACATAGTCCTAAAGTGATAGAGACTGATTCTCCTACAATCAATCTAGTGGCTTCGATCCTCGAGAATGTGGTAGGATTGCATCGTCCTTGGACTTAGTCCTAAAGTGATAGGGACTGATTCTCCCGTAATCAATCCGGTAACTTCGGTTGTCGAGAATGTGGTGGGATTGTATCATCCCTAGACTTTAAGTCCAAAAGTGATCCAAAGACGTTTTGTCTTTGAGTTGTGGATTGCAGGTTGTTGCTGATGATGATGATGTCGTACTGATCGAAAGATCAGAGTATGATGATGATGACGTACTGATCGAAAGATCAGAGTAGGATGATGATGATGTATTGATCTGAAAGATTAGAGTATGATGATGACGCACTATGATTATGATGTTTCTGATCGAAAGATCAGAGTATGATGATGATGTTTCTATGTTGATGATGTTTCTAATCGAAAGATCAGAGTATGATGATGAGTTTTCTGATCGAAAGATCAAAATGTGATGATGATTATGATCGACAAATCAGAATATGATGATGATGATGTTGTTGTTGATCGAAAGGGCAAAGTGTTGATGATGATATTGCTGATCGAGAGGTCAAAGTACTGAAGATGTTGCTGCTGATCGAAAGGTCAAGGTGCTGAAGATGTTGTTGCTGATCGAAAAGTCAAAGTGCTGAATATGTTGCTGATCGAAAGGTCAAAATGCTGAAGATGTTGTTGCTGATCGAAAGGTCCAAGTGCTGAAGATGTCGTTGCTAATTGAAAGATCAAAATGCTAAAGATGTTGCGGATCAAAGACTGAAGATGTTGCTGATGATGAAGAATAGAGATTGAATATGAAGACTACATGATGTTGAAAAGCTTCCAATGATTTATAGATGTGTTACCCTATTGATTTTGATGATGTCCCCTATCTCTACTCTTGTTGTTGTTGATGTTGTTGTAGAATACCCTTCTCGTTAAGAGCGAGTGTTGTTCAATATTGTAACTTCGAAGAATATTCTATATGTATCTTTTTGTGGCCCCCAATGGTCCTACTGGGAGAACCACTTGTATTACATTGTACCCCGATGCTCCTAATCGGAAGAATTAATAAGAGTCATGAGGTAGTCCCCTCTAATTGTAAAGGTGGGTCGTCAGCACCCCAGTGTGGTTACTTGAGCCTACATGTATAACTCGAGCCTACATGATTTAACTCGAGCCTACATGCCAAATGAGTTAACTTAAGTAAACGGATGAATATAAATAGAGGTGTAGTGCTCCTCATTTGAGACACACACACTCTCGCTTGTGTAGCGCATTAGTGGAGAAGAGAAGTAGCTGGAGAAGGAGGAAGATCAGGCTTTGATCTCCTTGCTGGTTTTATCTTTTATCTTTTTGGGGCATCTATATTGAGGAAGATTTTGTTGGGTTTTTCCCTTTAGGGTTTTCCCAGCATAAATCTTTGTGTTCCTTTTGTATGGTTGTGCCTGTCTATCTTTCAGTGATCCTGTTTATATGCTTTTGTTATGAAAATTAAATGAAATACTGATGTCTTAGCTAAGCATATGGAAATTTAACAAAAAGCTACCTTTAGTACATAATTATTGAGTTTCCTCCATCAAGCATGGTCAAGGGACTATGACCCATACTTAGTTCTTAAAACCTCATAATGGTGTCTATATTACAGCACAAAGAAAAATTATGCTCTTGGGAGGTTAGGCATGGTTGTTTGAGATGTTGTTCTTAATGATGTTAAAATATTACTATAGGTCCTAAGTCTTAATTATGCAAACTATTGTTTTTATTCATTTCCCTATCCATACACTAAGGCCATTTTTTGTGGTTCTCCATAATGCGAGCATGTTTTGCTTCTCTAAAATGTGTGCATGTTTTGCTTCTCCAAAACATGTGCGCGTTTTGCTTCTCTATAACGCGTACGCATTTTTCTTCTCCATAACGCGTGCGCGTTTTTCTTCTCCATAACGCGTATGTGTGTTGTAACTATAAATAGCGTGTGCATTTTGCCTAGCCAAACCTACGTGTCATATGACATGTCAAGATCGAGATTAACCAAACCAATCATTACATAACATGAAGGCATTGTTCCTTTATGTATCATGAGCATGTTTCCAAAAAGTAGGATTGCAACTAAAAGGTCCCTCAACTTCTTGCACACACCCTTATTTAAAACAACACATTCATTTCAACCAGTTCTTACTTAATATATTTCTAAATTTAATTAAATTACTAAGTTTCAACATGAGTTTGAAACCCTTATCACTCATTATAGTCCGGCTCATTTAAATAGAATATTATTATTTAATCTTTACAAGCTCTTTGTCCATTAAAGGAATTTTAGGATGAGTGTCTTATAATTAAAAGAAACTTCCATTTCATCCTAAATGGCCTAGATTCACACAAAAGTTAAACTATGTCCTAAGTTCTACAAAATATATATATATATATATATATGTGTGTTATATAATTATCACATATAATAATATCTTCCAGATCTTAAATTGTAAGTATAAATAACTAGAATTATATTATTAAACCAATTACAAAATAGAGGAAGTCACACATAAATTATATAACCTATAAGTTAAAGAACAAGCAATATATGTGTTATATAATTATCACATATAATAATATCTTCCAGATCTTAAATTGTAAGTATAAATAACTAGAATTATATTATTAAACCAATTACAAAATAGAGGAAGTCACACATAAATTATATAACCTATAAGTTAAAGAACAAGCAAGTCAAGGGTTCAAACTGTGTAACCCCTGGACATACAGAGGGCATGTATACTACAACTAGGGTTTTAAAATATTAACGTTGAACTTTAATCAAACATATAGGAATTCTTTAATAAATCCCTACGGCTCAAACCTTATTAGTTATACAAATAAAAATCAAATGATGGAAGCGCTTCTTTCATGTACATTACAGAGTGGCCCCACGACCCTAAAATATTTACTTAAAATAGAGTAATTTTTCCAAAGAAGAAACCTTAACACTATTTCCAGAGTGCTTTGATAGGCCGCAACCCTCTGTTGCAAGACGTAAGTCATTTTAGTTCTCTACTGTATTATCAATTTCTCAAAATAATGTTAATAAAACCATTAAGAAGAACTTATAACCTTGCATACAGTCTTAATGATTTCGCTATCAACACCTTATGACTTAAACCCTATGCTTTTTCCCATGGATCATAACAGAAAAAATATTCTTTTCTTCTCAAGAATTGAACCAAGCATTTCAGTAGCTTACGGACTAAAAACTTTAAAGAAGAAAATTTAGAACTCATAGTATTAAATTTACAGTGTACGAGGCACGACAAAGAACGACATTATACCCCAATTACATAATTAAGATCAAAGTTAGAGACGAATATCTAGTCGAAATACTTTCACAAATTATAAGTGTTTGAATCCAACCGGTTGTGTAAATACAATGAAAAATCCCTCACGTGATTCTTTTTTTTTTTAAATCAAAACAGTTACAAGTTTAGAGCAATGATAGTACTTAACGCTCAAACCCTTTCCAAGAAAAGACTCTAACTTTTAATCCACAACAACTTAAAAATACTACATTTTAATTCCTTGGACTCTGTGGTCAAAAGGAAGCCCTTGACAAACCCTCTGTAAGTGCCTCAAGGTAGAACCAAAGAAGGATTACCAGTTCAATGAAAAGAACACACAGAAAATGATTTCAACTTTGGAGATTGTGGGCCCAACCACAACACAACAAAGATTTAACCAATGGAGTCACAAGAGCAAGGATGGAGGTTCCAGGTCTTACTAGACCACGCGCCAAGCCACAAAGATTGGTTCCCTTGTCCATGTAGCAACCCAGCAGAAAACTCCTACAATGCAAACAACGCAGGGTTATCTTGTTTTCAACTTAAAAACTATATTCAAAGGAGAATAACAAAGAGAAATAACCTTAACCAGAGGGATTTACCTTCAAAGAAGAGGACGTAGTAGTAACATGGCAATGGATTTAATGCAGACAGCCCTCCAAGCATCCACGAAGAGAAAACTTAAGTTGCAGGCCACGAGCCAACTGTTTAAAACAAGATTGATGCCGAAATATGAAGTTGAGAGTGTGAGGTTCATAGCGTTAAGGTTGAGGCCGAGGCCAAGAGCTCGGCTCTCTCCCTCTCCTCTCCACTTCTTTGAATAAAACAAATGACGCAGAAACAAGACCGGTAATGAAAAATATGGAACATTAAAACCCTTAGGGTTTTCAAATTGATTACATGCTTTCCAGCTAAAGGAGTTAAATCCATCACGTGGCCTGGTACCGCGTCACTTTAAAACCAAAGTGTCAACCCAAGTCTATAGTTTCAAACCTGTCGAGTTTCCCATGGAGGCCTTATTACATAGTTCTTATACTTGTTTTCAGTTGCATAAACAAAGAGCTTTGGTGCCTTTTGACTTAGGATAGTGTATGCCCTTAAGCTTAGCCCTTTCTTACCCTTAGCGAGGCTTACGATGTGTTAACACAAGTAGGTGAACTCAGAGCTATGTCACTTGCAAAAAGATTATATAGTAGTTTGTGTTAGCGAGAGAAATAAGTAAGACCATGAAATCCATCCTCCTAGCTTCATAGTAGGGTTAACAAGTAATCTAGATCATAATTAGTAAATTACACCAACTTAAAATGACAAAAAATAAACATGACATTCTTTCATAACTTGACGACAAGTAAAGTAGTGTCGTCATGAGGACAAGTCACACCATAATGTTTTTGTAATATACCATTTATGTTCAATGGATAAAAGACTAAACGGAAGTTAAGGATTTTATGGATTTATGTATCCTTTATATTTGCAGTTAGATCTTTATTTAAAAAAACTTGTTTACCAATTTTAGAGATGTTAAAGGAAATCCTATGTAAACATTATGTAAGTGATGTTTGTCAAGGCATTAATTATGACTCTCCTAAAAAAATCATCTCGTTCAACTTAATTTCGATGTTAGAAGTTGACCTTTTCAAAAATGAGGGTTGAAACCTCAAATTTTGACTCCAAATATATCCATGTCATAAATAAACAAGAAACTATGCGTTGATTAGCAATGACAAAAATATGACAACAATGAAGGATTCAAGAAAGTTGTGTTTCAGGTGAGGCAATGAAATATAATATTTTTAAACCAGAGTTTGAAGTGGAGATACATAGTTATGATGGAACAATTGACACCGAAAAACTCAATTGATGACTTAAATAACTTTTGGTATATTAAACTTACACCAATTAACTTAGGAGCATGATTTCCTTTCCTTACCTTAAAATGTCCTAATGAATCCTTAATATTGTGTGGAAGTTATATTGAATTGAGTCTTACTATGGGTAGAAACCATTGGTAATTAAATTATGTCTCGTACGTTATGAAGAGATGAATTCATGAGGTGGAATTATTAAAAAAAGAGAGAAAGGACAAAGTGTTGAATCATACATGTTTGAGTTCTAAAAGCAAGCCATCTTGTTGATAGTCTCTATAATGGAGAAACTAGAGGTAGTAGTGAACTACATTGAAGGATTGTGTGGGAATATCCAAAGGTAGTTTGGACTCTTAAATATGTAAGATTAGATTAATTAAGGAAGACCTATCTTTACATTAACTTGATGGGTTACTGAAACTAGTGATAAGGGATTACCATAAAGAAAGGCAATAAAATTGCTACTATAATCCAGGAGGGAAGAGATTCCAACGACCATTGCACACATCATGATGTAGATTGACACGCAAATGAAAAGTGATGTAAACTTCATCTAAAATGTAATAAGTCTAAGAAAGGAGCAAAGATAGGTATTAAGATAAAATGTAAAGAGATATAGGGTGGCTCTCATGTGGACATGAGGTTTGTCTATGCTACATTTCCAAAACCAAGAGGATGGATTAAGAAAGTAATGCGTTCTTTCAAATTAAGATTCAAGTGAAGAACAAGAAGATATTACTATAATAATATTAATATTTATTATAGTAGCTCTCAATGCAATTTCACTTATGTGAGATTTGGTTTTTAAACCTAGATTATAATTCTTTATTTATGACATAGGGATGCACTCCTTTTAGGATGCAAAAAAAACTATCATTTGATCAAAGGTGGTGAGACCTACCTTATTAAGGCGCACAAAAGGAAGAATGAAGCTTCTATGGTATCAACAGATTTGGATATTAAACTAATTGACAATTAGCAAAAGAAGATTATTTTCAATAAATATGGACAAGAAGCATGAAATCATGTGCTCGGACCAATAATATTTTAGGAAACAAAGGTTTCTTAACTTGGAAGATATGATATCTTGAACATTATGAAAAAACATGTTGTTTCTTAAGATAACACTCCCTTTGGATTTTATAATAGTTGGAGCAAGTTAGCTTAGCACTACATGTTCTATAATCCTTTTCTAGTGGAAATGATTTAAGATTTAAGTGAGGTATCATTGATTTGTTTAGCTTCTTCTTATGAATTTGTTTTCCATTACTAGAGGATTTCAACCTTTTTTTTGGGATTATGGATCCTTTACATTGGCGAAGTGCATATCTTATATGTAATCTATGGAGAATCCCATTCATCAATGGGGTTTGTAATCAACTACTTAGTGATCATCGAAATTAGAGTCAACAATTGAGATTTCATCACGAGGTTATTTGGGTGAGTTCTTGGAGTGGGTTCCAAATAGCCTCATGAATGACAATGAATAATGTGTAATGAGTAAAATAACAAATCAATAATAAGGCAATAATAGTCGATGGGTGGTGATTTCCTAACTCACGATGTCTCTATGAACACCTACAACTTGATTTTTGTCTCTTTGTCAACATTAATTTTGGTCATCTTTGGATTTCTAATTATTTAGTTGTAGATAGAGAATATAGTTTAAGAATTGGAAAACTTGAATGTGATAGAATTGTGAGAATAAATAATCACGAGAGAGTTGAAGAAATGATTGTTGACTTTCCTTTTAATATGAAAATGAAGCTTCTTTTACTCTTATGACAATTGTACTCAATACATTTTCCAATATTTATGTGATTTAGACTTCCTCACCAACCTTCTTTATGCCTTCAATACATTCTCCAATAATTATGTGATTTAGACTTTCTAACCAAGCTTTTTAATGCATTCAATACATTCTCCATTAATTATGTGATTTAGACTTCCTTACCAACTTTATTTATGTATTCAATAATTGTTTTTAAATAAAAATTATATATATATATATATACTTCATGTCCTCAATTCCAACCCCACCCCATACACCATGCATGCATTTACTCAATGTTGAACCCCACACAACATGTTTTTTTTTTAAACAAATAAACTTAGTTTAAAGGTGTTTTAAGAAATATAAGCATAAACCTTTACCAAATCGATTATGGACTTTATTATTTAATTGCATGAGTAATATTTAGCAAAGATATGGCCTCCATGTCTTCAATTCCAATCCCACCCCATACACCATGCATTTACTCAAAAAAGTTGAACCCCACACAACATGCTTTTTTTAAACAAATAAACTCAATTCCAATCCCACCCCATACACCATGCATTTACTCAAAAAAGTTGAACCCCACACAGCATGCTTTTTTTAAACAAATAAACTCAATTCCAATCCCACCCCATACACCATGCATTTACTCAAAAAAGTTGAACCCCACACAACATGCTTTTTTTAAACAAATATACTCAATTCCAATCCCACCTCATACACCATGCATTTACTCAAAAAAGTTGAACCCCACACAACATGCTTTTTTTAAACAAATAAACTCAATTTGAATGTGTTTTAAGAGATGTGAACATATACCTCTATCAAATCAATTTCTGCATTTACTCAAATAAGTTGAACCCCACACAACATGCTTTTTTTAAACAAATAAAATCAGTTTGAATGTGTTTTAAGAGATGCGAACATATAACTCTATCAAATCAATTTCTGACTTTATTATTTAATTGCATGAGTACTCAAGTTATATATATAATTTAAATTATTTAACTAATTATTGTTTTGGGTTTTAATTTTTTAATTTTTATTAGTTTTTATTAAATTTAGATTAAAATAAAATTATTAGTTAGTGTGAGCAACTTAGTTGTTAGTTTTTAATAACTTAACAAGTTTATAGTTTTTTTTATCTAAATTATTTTTAGCTAAATCCAAATTAAGATAAAATTATTTGTTAGCTTAAACAACTTATTGTTAGTTAATAATAACTTAACAAGTTTGGAGTTAAATATGATTTATAAATTAAGAATTTGTACATTAAGAATTAGTGGTGAATGGATTATGAATTTGTTGGAAATCCTAAATCTAACTATTAATTTCACAATAAATTGATATATGTAATGTATGATATTTTAGCACATCAACTTGTGGCATCTATGCCCTAGGTTTTCTGTAGGTTGATAGATATATATTATACTTTTATTGTAGAGTTTGATTTAGCTGATATTTAGATTATGTAATTTCAATATATATTTATACTTTTAATAATTAACTATATTACAAGTCTTACACATTGTTACATAATTCTATATAGAAATTAGATTAAGAATGAAAAAATAAAATTGATAAACACATTGTAATGATATTTAGATTATGTAATTTTAATATATATTTATAATTTTAATATTTTTATCTACATTACAAGTCTTACACATTGTTATATAATTCTATATACAAACCAGATTAAGAATAAAAAAATAGAATTGATAAACACATTGTAATGATATTTAGATTATGTAATTTCAATATATATTTATAATTTTAATAATTTTAACTACATTACAAGTCTTACAAGTTGTAACATAATTTTTTATACAAAACAGATTAAGAATAAAAAAATAAAATTGATAAACACATTGTAATGATATTTAGATTATGTAATTTCTTTATATATTTTTAATTTTAATAATTTTAACTACATTACAAAGTCTTATACATTGTTACATAATTCTATATACAAAACCGATTAAAAATAAAAAAATAAAATTGATAAACACATTGTAATTTTTATTGCAAAAATAAAATCATCTTAAAAACTTCTATTTCAACAACATACAAATATAATTTTAAAAATTCCAAAATGTTGAAAAAAAATAACAATCAACTTATAACCTTTACTTTTTAACATAAAAAAAATCATAAAAATCCCTATATACAAAAATCATAAAAATCCATATATACAAAATCCAAGTGATAATACACATGGTCACAGAAATCAATGAGGACTCATATCATATCAATAGTCACTAAAATTGAATAGAAGCTGACAAAGCGAGGCCAGGCCCAACGTGCAGCAATACACAAGGATGAGCTAAAGACATAATTAAAATCAAACAGAAGAGCAGAACGCCAAACGATTAAGCTAAACCTACCTTACTCTTCTTTTTTTGAGCTAAACCTACCTGGACCTAACCTATTGCATGCAGATCTATTGCTAATTATGTAATCAATTCTGGGCGGTTTGCAGAGGATGATGAATAATAGAGCCGAAGGGAGATGTCGCTTGCTGCTGTACGTTCATCTGACGCCACAACCAACTGACCACAGTTTTGAGGGTAGATTCGCCAGTCAAAAGATCTTCCATGCACAAACCATGGGAATCGTTCAAAGCCCTCACTCGCTTCTCCAAAGCCGTCACTAGATTCTCCAGCTCTTTTCTTTTTTCATCTGTATCAATGGTCTTATGCATTAGGTTTGAAATGTCTTCCACAACAGCCCATAAGCAAGAGTCCTGAGTCAGGAACAGTTGCAGCTGCGGTTGCTTATTATTTTCAGCATTTTCCAACCACTTTTGAAGAGTTTTGTAGCGACTAGGCCTTCCGTTAGTGAGATAAGGCCCTGAGTCCTCGTTTTTGCCCAATCTGTAAAAATTAGCAATATCCAGTGGCTCGACGAGTAGCCTGTAGCGAGTTCCCCGTTTTATCCACTCTTCACTGCATTGGAAATCATCAGGTAACTCGTCCTTATCAAACTTGTTCTGTATGATCTCGTCCCACCAGCCTGCAAGCTCCAGCCTCTTCAGATTTGCCTGGAAGTCGAGATCACGTCGTTCCTTCTTCTTGAAAGCGTCAAAATAACCAATGCCGTTTCTTAAGCACTCGCTGCGATACTCTTCTAGTTTTCTCATGGCGATTTCCATCTTTGGTGGATATTCAGTCTCCAATTTGGACACGTTCTCCAACTGCTGCTTGAGAACTTGTCCTGCTGCTCTAAGGGCAAGTCTTGCTTGACAATTCTGCACAAACAACAAAGTATGGGCTACTAAGCCAAAAACATAATCTTCTCTACCAGAAGTAGCAAATAATTTCAGTAGAAACTAAAAGTGTCATTTTTAAACAAGCTTAAAAATTTACAGCCCAATCTATTACTAAGAGCCTTTACGAGGGGAAATTAACATTTTTAACAAAACATTAGTTTGTGAAATTTTCAACTATTTTCTTAGTTCAGTAATGTGTAACAGTCTGAACACCATGTATGGAAATAAGGTTCAAATAATAGAAACGCCAGCAATATCATTACAATCACAAACAAACAAATGTAGGAACTAGTTTATCTTAAGAGTATAACTGGAACTCCTATATTATTGCAAGCAAGAGAAAGATTCATTCCAAGAATGCAAAAAGAATTACCTGAATTCCAAGCCCAAGGGCATCCAGTTGTATCGTTATCCCCTTGTCTTGATTAGATAATCCTGCTTCTGACAATGGAAGATCTGAAAGCTCATTCAACTTCACTTTGTTGTTCAGGGCATTGGGTAAGATATAGCCATAACGAACATGCTCTGAGATGAAGTCCTTTAAATTAGCACCTAAGGTTTGAAGGGAGAAATAAAGGATTGGCAACACAGCAAAATGATTTTCTATCCATATTCCACCACTAGTTGAACAGAATAAATAATACCCGAATGGCCTATAAGGACTCAGCTTCACTAAAGGCCTTACAGCAGCTATCAAGGGGTTGTTGGGACTCATTTTGGCTGCACTGGTGTAATTGGAGACAGCTGAACAATGCTGGACTACAGTAGCAACAAACTCAGCAATGCCCTCGGGGAGAGTTTCTTCCATAGGTATGTCATTGGAACCCAATGAATCAGCCTCACTCTGCATCAAACTATTCCAGTAAAGAAACAGTGCCCCTAAAACCTTAGAAACAGATATGGACGGAGCTAACAAGATTCTAGAAAAGACATCGCGTCGTGAAACGACATTGCAGAAGTGATCTGCCCACTTCTTGCGACGAACTGCTCTTGCTAAGACTTCATCCCCAATCAAGGGGAAGCCAAATGTGATGCAGAAAACAGATTTAGGCGGGCCAGGCTGCCCCTGCTTCTCCAACAACCATAAAGTGGCCAACGCAGCTATACCCCCTCCCATGGAATGGCCGGTAAACACAATGATCTTACCCTTATCATATTCCACGCTGATCTGCAACAACAATCAAAACAAATTTACCAAACAATAAATTCAAAGAGGAATATTACTTTCTAGTATAATCCTGGTGGAGAAAAATGTTGTTTGTCTATCTTAGTGTGCCATTGTAAGGCTACTAGTAGAGAAAAAAAACAAACAAAACATATCGTATCAACATAAATAAATCTCAAGGACTAAAAGCTTGCATTTCATAGATTGATTTATATTCCTCGGTAGCTATGCCTTATGTTTCATCGAATTGCATAAGATATGGACATCATACAAATAGACAGAAAACTGGGTTTTATAGAGACATAAAAGTTCAAAGCTCCTATATACTTATCTCAAACTTTAGACAACAACACGTTTAAAGGGTTAACTTAATGGGTAAGACTTGTGCATATTTTTTCTTTTTTCTTTTTTCATTGAAGAGAAATCACCAGTTTTAGCCTTAAATTCTTTGAAGTTAAATATTCTGCTAAGATGACAAACTGTTTACGAGCTTGATCATCTAATAATATGACAAGTATTCCGGAGTTTTCAATACATGTTTCCATATAAAACAAAACCTTCAAACAACCATTTTACACAAGCCAGCTTATCAAACATTAAAGCCCCAAAATTACAACTTTGACTATCATACTATTGGATGTTATTGGGGTTTTAGAGATTCAGTCGATGCTTGTAATTGTGTCAGTTTCAAGACACATTTAATTTTGGGCTTAAATTCTTCTAAGAATTTTGTGCGCACCATACCATTTATAATTGTCAAAATCTTTGAAGTTTGTATAAATCATAAGAACACGAAATAAAGAAGAGCACTCATTTCTGTAAACACCATTACTGCACAGAATTTAAAATACCCACATCATAATTGCACAGAGTTTAAATGAAAATAGTGGGTTAGTAAGAGAGAACCTCTTTTTGGATGCTTGATCTTTCCCAGATGTCCCGAAATTGGGTGAGAGCTCCCTGATGGACTGAGGCTCTCTGGTCCCTCCCATCTTTAAATCCGTCAAGAAACCCAATATTATCCTCAGCCTTAATTTGGTACTCTCCGTATTTCGTTGCAGTATTTGTGAAGGAACTGGGATCAGCAGAGCCACGGAAAGCGAAGACAACAGTATTGCCTATTTCAACCCTCTCATAGCTTCCATTATTGAGTCCACTTTTATGAACACTGCAGGATAAGTTCCAGGCAGCCAACAACAAGGTAGCAGAGAAAATAGACTCTGATTCTGCCATTAATCTAACACACAATCCAACAAACAACAGGAGTCAGCTAAATATTGCAATACTTTTGTCTAACAGAAACTGAAAAGGAATGTATTGTCGGAATTGAGATTATAACTAACTGTACAGAAACTGAAAAGGAATGTATTGTCGGAACTGAGATTATAACTAACTGTGAAGTTGAAGACCCTGCAGTGAAATCAATGAGATGTATCCTTCGCCTCGACTGTTTTGTTCTCTTCTCTTCTTCGGCCTTCGATTCGAATGCTTTGTTCTGGGTGCTCCGCGAGGATACTTATATAGGAGAGATAGGAGAGGGATCAATTATTGGGTATGAAGAAAAATCTCTGAAGTTCATCTACCATGTGAATGAGGTTTTGAAATTAACCATATGGCCGTGCGACTCAGTCTCACGAAGTTTCTTACTTTTAGAAGTAAGTTGCATTGTAACTATTTCATTTTTTTAATATCTATGAGGTGTAGATTTGTTAGTCTTTGTGGTGTTCCCTCTTTATGAAAAGAGGTTTTATGTTCAAACCTCATGGTGAGGGGTTGAGTTTGTGAGTCAGTTGTAGGGTTTCTGGCCGATCCCATGGAAGCCCAGATTGCCATCCTTTAATGCCTCGTGCATTCTACTTGCGCCTAGACATATCCTTCTCACATTCAAACTAAGGCTGGCCCAGGCTCAGATTTACTATTACAATTCGTGGACTCATGATCTACTCCAGCTCTAGCTCCGCTATGTACAGGATACAAATTCCTAATTAGTAAATAAAACTATTTCATTTTTTAAGCTTTTTTACTGTATTGTGGGCATTGAGATCTTTGAATTAAACCAAAAAAAAATGTATATATCGCATATGATTCACAGAATCTTATACACTTCTATAAAGATAAAGACTCTGATAGAGAAACAAACAATTTCAACAACAATTACAATTTACAAATTGATTGATATTTTACCGTGTTACATGAAAGCACGTTTTGAAGAGTCAAGACTTGCGATTTGTAATAAAAGTCAAGTCGTTTCTAAAGCCGCGTGAGGAAGGAAGGAGGTGAGAAGCTTCTACGTCAGGAAGGAGGTGAGAAGCTATTTTTTTTATTTATTGAAATTTTGACTTTTTTAAAGGTGTTATCTACATAGGGTTATGGATTTTGATTTTGATCGTGGGTGGAAGACAATGTTAACCTATTCAATCACCTAGTTCACCAAAAAAAAATCTAATGAACAAAAAAATATAATCACTTATTTGCCAAATAAAACAAAAATTTAACAATAGTCTTTAAAAATAATATTACTAAATCAAAAAATTTTAAAATAAAAGATAAAGATGTATGAATAAAAATGATAATAACAGATAAATACAAAGTAAATGTCAATATGACTTTAAATACAAAGTAAATGTCAATATGACTTTATTTATAAGAATAAAAAATTAATAAGTTATTAAAAAATTGATATTTAAAGAATTTTTAATTAAAATGAATTTACATAAACATTAATAATGTTAGATTTTAGATTATATATCTTTATATCAACTTTATTAAGTTCATATCAAAATAAAAAACAATGGCAAAACTTGATTTTTGTATTAAAATAGATTCAAGACAATGTGATATTTTATTCAAAATTTAAAGTTAAATTAATTTTAAATTTTTTTTAATATTAATTTATAAATGATTATTTGATTAATTATTTTTATAATTATTAAAATTAAAATAAATTAATAATCTTTAAATAAAAGTTAAAAGTTATATATATAAATATTTAAAAAATATTATAATTTTAATTGATGAATATTTTTTTTATAATCCACTTTATTTATAAATTGTATTATTTAAATAACTTAATAATAACATATATTATTTCTAAATTTTTACACATTGTAAATCCATAAACTTACACACAACAACCCTCTACCCATCATCAAAATCATTCTAAACTAGAGAAAACACATTACATTTTAGAAAGAAAATAATAAAATAAAAATAAATAAATAAACACCATCTATCCACTTTAATTTAATTTAGTCACATCCTCTTTATAGTCCTTCTAATCAATATGCCATATGCCACAGAATATACGATGCGGCTGCACGACTTACGGAGAAAAATAAAAGGCTGCAGGCTGCAGCGTTGAGGTCCACTGGAATTATCCTTGTGCACATTTTGTCATGACTATTTGTTTTTTATTACGCAACAATGCAAATTATATAGGTGTATTTAGTGAAAAGAAAAATTAGGGGCTAAGTTTATTTATGGAGATAATTTAGGTCATTTTTAAATTGTTTTTTAAAATTTAAGTAAATATTTGTTTTAATAATTAATTTTAAAATATTACATTTTTTAATATAATATTCTAAAATTATTAAAAATTTGAATAATTTAACAAATATAAAAAATATTTATATGCAATAATTTAATTATTATCAAAATAGTATAAATTAAAAAATGTGGAGCTTAAACATTTGAGGATTTCAATATATTTTTTATGATTTTTTTTATGTTTTTTATATAAAATAATTTAAAATCTCAAAAAACAATAATTTGTAAACTTATTTAATGTAAGTGTTTTTGTATTTGAGGTTGTTGAATTTATTTATAAATAATAAAAACTTGATTTAAAAAATGATACATTATTTATTATTTATTATTTAAATGAATTTTTAATAAGTGATAGTAGAGCTAATTTTGAAAAAACTCATGAGATATAAACTCATTAATTTCTGTGAAATTTAATTCCTTTCTTGTCACAAGTTCAAACTTCATGGGAAGACTTAAAGATAAGCGTTGTCACTATCCGTATAGTTGTCTCTTATCTCCTCTGTTGTTATTAAATATAAATTATTTATAGTATGATGTATCCATCTATGGCTACCTTTACCTTTACCTTTTTATTATTTTTATCATATTAAATTTAGACATGCTTCTCATTTTCTGACGCGGCTTTGGAAAATACTAGACTTTATATACCATGTGCAAATTAGAAGACTTTGACTTTATTAGTGCCCAAATTATCTAACAAGGCCACAACGAATCTAAGAGGACCCCAAAGTGCATCATAATATGATGCAAATTGGTTATATTCAATAATTTCCATCTTCTTCATAATGTGTTTCAATGTACATTTTAAATGATAGAATAGTTTCAATCATTGTACGGGTGGATGATAAGTGTGTAAGAGGACTCTATCATCGAGAAATTAATTTTTTTACCATTTGTGTAATAACAAAAAGATCTTTATCATATGTTGGGTACTTTACTAGGGATGCTTTTAAGAATTAGTAAGATTCTCCAACATTTATACACTTTTAAATAAGTATGATTCTGGAAAATCGTCCCTAGTAAAGTACCCGAATCATACTTATTTAAAAGTGTATAAATGTTGGAGAATCTTACCAATTCTTAAAACACCAACTATAAAATGTTTGGCGATATTTTTCAAAAAATATTTTAATTTCCAAGGATTTATATCATTTATATAATAATTTGGCAATTTTTAGGGTGAAAAAAGTTTACCCCATCAAAATTGGGGCATAAAAAATTGCAAAATGGCAAATCATTTTTTTCGAGAAAACCCCCTAAAAATAGCCCATGGGCTAAATTTCGCCCCTAAAATTATCCCTGTGTAACTTCACTATTGTTCTTTGAAACAACTCTAAATAGTAACGTATTAGTCTTTTTTTGGTACAAGCATTATCCCTAATACATACCCACTTGCATATGTTCTTGGTTCAAATACCCATTTACATATGTTCTTGGTTCAAATGGCCATTGTAAATTCGACATGGATAAGATTGGAGTGTTATTGATCTTTTTTTTCAAGTCATTGCATTCTCTTTGTTGTGGATTGTACTAATGAAAACTCATTTCCTTGGTAGTCTTGGCATGCAATGCTATTGCTATTATTGGGAAATCCACTATGAACTTCCTCAAGTATTGAGTTGTTCTCATGAAACTCTCGACCTTTGTCAAGCTAGTAGGAATAGGACATTGGTTGACGGTTCTAATCTTGTTTGGTTCCACCCTCAACTCTCCTCCACCAATCATGTGTCTAATGAGACTGATCGAGGACTCTTTCTCGAAACTTACATTTGTTCAAATTTATAATCAGTTATTTCTTCTTTAGTGTCTCTAGTACCTACATCACATGCGAGATGTACAATTTCCAAATATCATTGAAAATGAATATGTCATCCAAATATACTATTACAAATGAATTAAAAAATGGATGTAGCATATGATCAATCATTAACTGCATGAAAGTTTCATGTGAATTACATAAATTGAAACACAATACTAACCATTCATATATAGACCTTGCCTCATCTTAAATGTCATCATTCACACATCTTCTTCTTTGGTTCTTACTTGATGGTAACTTGATTTGAGGGCCAACTTGGTGAAGAAGTTGGCTTGTTGCAACTGATCAAACAAGTCATCAATCCTTAGCAGTGGATAGCTATTATTGATGGTAATTTTTTTAGGGTGTCGTATTTAATACACATTCTCCAACATCCATTCTTATTAGGTACCATTATGATGGGTGAACCGCATGGTGATGTACTAAGCTTGGTGACACTTTTATCCAACAATTGCTGCAACTACTTTTTTACTTTATCTCCTTCAATGATGGACTGCCTATACAACCCAACGTTTAGTAATGGAACCTTCACTAACAAGTGAATCATGTGCTCGACCTCCCTCTTGGGTCGTAGCACCAGAGGTTCTTGAAACACTTCTTTGTAGGTTTCAATATGTTCTTATAGTTATTGGTGTTTCCTTCCTTTACCTCGTTTCGATGATGTTTTCATCTCCAATTCATTGCCTTCTTATTACTTTCCATCTCTAAAAAACAAGAAGGAAATCTTTTGTGTACTAACAATGATTTTCATTGCTCAATGAGCATTGGTTAAAACTAGCATAGATCCATCTTAAACTCGGATCTACCAAGGACCGAGAGGGATCCCATTTCTTGAGGTGTAATTTTTTTTATCTTAACTTTTTTAACATTATTGAAAAATGTACATGTAAGTTTGGGTGGACTTATGTTGGTTTTAATTTTTCATTTTATAAGCCGACATGGATTTTTTAATTAAATTTCAATTTGGTTTCAATTTGTTATTTTATGAGTTGACATTATTTTATTTTTTAAAATACTTTTTATTTTTTGTAGTTTTCCGTTACGTATGTGACAACATCTTCCCCATACTGGGTTGTAGAGCACCTCGCTACTCTTGGTGCAAAAAGAGTTTAGTCTTTCCCTTATGTGCATTTATGGAGAATGTGTTGACGTCCTAGACAAACTAACATTAATCTTTTCTCCTCTTGAATGTGACTTTTCTTACATACAAGTATGGGATTCCCAATATGACTTCAGACACATCCGATGAAACAACATCTCCGACCACCTCATCCAGAAATTTATAGTTGATGAAAAACATAAATCTACATTTTTGTCCACTCTCAATTCCACATCTTAGCTTACCCATCCAAAGGGGCATGGATGGGAATCATCATGAGTCTCCAGGCCAATATTCTCAAACAATTGTGTAGAGAAACAATTTGATTGCAAATTAGGATTAAACAAGTAATCTACCTTGCTTTGTTTCATTTGGATCTTGATACAAAACAACCCTGTCATTTCCTTCTCTTCCTCGTGACTAATCCTACCAATGGTACCTTATTTTGAGAGGTAGTGTAATTAATGTTTCCTTATAGGTCTGAGATAATTCTTGTCACATTCTCTCCCATCAGTCAGACCCGTAAAGGGAACATGAGTGATACAAGGGATGCTAATTTCCATCCCCACAATGATTACAAAATTCATTACCTCTAAATGCATGTGCAAATTCATATTAAGCATACACAACACAATTAAGCTTTATTAATGCTGACACACAACATGATTATACCAACATTTTCATCGCATACATAATAAATAAACCATACATAACAATAAAATCATTCTCGTGTTATTTATAGGCATCTAATTGAACAATTCATGTTGGGTTTGCTCATTCAATATAACACAATTAATAGTCAATCATAACACATAAATTAAACAAAATCAGAGACAGTAAAAACACTTATCTTTTAATTGTAGTTGATTGAGCAACTAGCTATCGAAGAGCAACATTCCACCCAACCGTATGTATCTGTCCATCCTATATTCTTTCAGTTGATATACCACCCATGAGTTGGGTTGTGTATCCAATAAGGAGGAACTATTTAGGCTCACTCACAACCATAGGAAGAAGTATCTATGTTGATCCAGCACATAGTTAGGTTTGTCAAGCAAGTACGGAGGCACAGAAGGAGATAGCTAATCCAATGAGCTCAACCAAAAAGCTACATGCATCTCTATTTGACTTTAAAATGCCTTGGCGCCCACATTACCTACCACACCCAACACAAGGAAGGTCCCCTTCTCTGCCACACTATCCCTCAAGCGTTCCTTCCCTCCAGTGCTCTTCAAGGTGAGGATAGAAAGGTTCAAGATGCTAAATCCTCAGAGATTCTTCCCTTCATTGGGTTTATCAAGAAACTCCAACCTATGATATCACTCCCACTTCAGTTCACTCTTGGATTTTCCAATTTCTGGGCATGTGACTATCAAACACGAAATCACTTTCTAACTTTCAAAACCGGGGTTTCCCATATATTTTTGGGCTTCTCGCACTCTAAATTTATCCCCAGGGTTTGTATATATGGATTCCCCATTGGATTTCACTCCTCAAGTGAAATTCTGGTTGTTTTTGGCACCTCAAAACTGTTGAAATATTGTATTTGGTCATCAAAGAGTCATGAGGTATAGCCTCCATTGTAGTTTTGGTCAATAATACCCTATTGAATATAATATAATACCATTTTGTGTCTTCCTAGGTCAAGTCGGCCCAATACATTTTTTGGAGCTGACTTGTTAGGGTAAAATTCAAGTAACAAAAAGAGTATAAATAGAGGAGTTGTTTTCCTCATTTGAACACATGCTCTCACTTGTGTATAGTGCATAGGAGAGAGAGAGAGATCAACAAGGAGAAGGACTACCTATTTCGGGGTTTTATCTTATACATCTATATAGAGGATGTTTTGTTGGGTTTTCTTCCCCTTGAGGGTTTCCGAGGATAAATCTATCTCTATCTTGTGATTTTGTTTCTTTCAGTGATTCTGCATATGATATTGATGTGAAATTGGATTAAACACAAATGATATCTAGCTAAGCATATGAAATCTTAAAATGGTATCAGAGCTAGCCTGAATAGAACAACTTTCATAAGGTGAAACTCTCTCTCTTCTCCCTCCGGCAAGAAATTAAGGTTTTTGTCAAAATTTGAATTTTGGAAATCTGATTGCATAGAAACTTGTGCCTCCCTAGAGCGCATATATTGAGCCCTATATCGAATTTTTTGAGTGGGTGAATCTTCGAGGAAGCCAAAGATTAGTTTGGCCTTGAACCATAAAATTGTAGAATACCAAAAGCAGAAATCTATAGAAACTGAAATCTCACAAGCAAGTTTTGAAGGGTGAAGATTTGGAATCTCTAGAAACCAAGTGGACCAACCAACTTGCATAAGTCAAGAGTACATCCTAGTAAGGTCAGTATTGCATTTTGAGAAATTTCATATTTTAGTGAACTCCTAGATAAGATGGCGCCAAGCACTAAGCTTGAGGACACGCTAGAAGGCATAGAAAACTTCTAAGCATGGAAGTATATGATTGGTCTCATTCTGAGAGAGAATTATATTGAGAAATATACCAAAGAAGAAGTTGCAGAACCAGAAGAATATGAAGCTAAGGGAAAGCACCAAAAGGACCTAATCAAGGCAATGAGGATCATTGATGATTCTATCAAGGATCATTTGATCCCTCAAGTTCCATCTAAAGAGAAACCAAAGCAAATGTATGGTGCCCTTTCCAAAATGTATGAAGGAAAGAACATCAACATGAGGATGAATTTAAGAGCCCAATTGAAGGGTACCAACATGAGTAAAGGAGAATCCATTCAAGACTACTTCACAAAGGTCTCCCAGTTCAAGGAGCAACTAGAAGCCATTGGAGACTCCCTTGATGAAGATGAACTAATTATGATTGCTCTCAATGGTCTCACTAGACCTTGGGACTCATTCATACATACTATGTGTGCTAGAAAAGAAAGTATGAATTTTGACATTGTATGAGAAGACTGCATCCAAGAGGAAGCCAGAGTATCCAACAGAGAAGCTCTACTCAAAGAAGATGATAAAGCCCTAGCCACCCATACCAAAAGAGGGAGAATATAATCAATATTCAAGAAGGATTGTCACAAGGAGTATCGACCTCCCAAGAGGTTTCAAAAGAAAAGAGAAAATAGTAAGAAGAAAGACTACTCCCAATATCAATGCTATAACTGTCATAAGATAAGACACCTTTCCAGAGAGTGTCCATTGAAGAAGAAGAACAACAAAATACATCATGCACATATAGTTGAAGATGAGGATGAAGAATAAGAAGAAAGACATATAAAGAAAAAAGAAAAAGAAGAATATGTACTATTGTTTGCACTCCTTGGGTCTGTAATACATAGAGAAGATCTATGGCTTATTGATAGTGGTGCATCAAAGAACATGACCATATAAAAGAAAAATTTGTCAAGACTTGAAGAAAAGAGCTCTCCTCATAAATTATCATTATGATATCACTATCAATATCCCACCAAAGGTATTGGTGAAGCAAGATACAAGCTTGAGTCTAGAACTCCTATGAAGATGAAGGAAGTACTTTATGTACCAAGTTTGAAGAAGAACTTACTTTCTATCTCAACATTAGATAATAAAGGATATAGAGTTGATTTTTATAGATGGGCAAGTACTCATGTGGACCAAAGGAAAATCAATTGAAGATGTAGTTGTCATTGGTGAAAAAGAAGGAGGATTGTATTTACTCAAAGGACATTCGGAAACAACCTTTATCCATGAGATCACTAGATCAAGTGAACTATGGCATATAAGGCTTGCTCACATCAACTGCAAAGCATTACCCTATGGGAGCAAAGTAGTAACTGGTTTACCATATTTGACTATGGATCATGAAGGAACTTGCAAAGGATGTGCAAGAGGAAAGAATATCAAGAATCCATTTCTGAAGAGTGAGACAAAGACTGAAGGTACGTTGGAATTAATTCATTCTGATGTATGTGGTCCATTGCACTCCACATACTTAAGTGGATATGAATATAATGTTACATTTATTGATGACTATTCAAGAAAGACATGGATATACTTCTTGAAGGAAATGTTGAGAATATAGTTGTCATTAATGTCAAAGGTGTTCACGAATGACAAAGGAATAACCAGTAGATATGGTAGCAGGATGAGTTCAGCAATGAAAAAGGAAAAGGTTGAGTGTATGAGTGTATGAGTGAAGAGAGAGTGTGGAGTGGAAAGTGTAGAGACTGTGTTTGAGAAAATTGTACCTGTGGTTAAGTTGAATGAAGAACAAAGTTTACTTTGCAAGTATTTTTAAGTATTTATACCTTCGTTTTGATCACCATAAGTATTGATTTGAATCTCTCTAGGTGTATGTGTGTATTTCAAAATCTAATATAAGTATAGGAGATCAAAATTGTCTATGCGTACAGTGCTGTGGAAAGGAATTGATCGTTCCACTGATTAATTCAATCACAGAGTTAAATATCTGCATCTTGGATAGATCAATGGTTGAAAAGGGATTTCACAATTAGAGGTCGTACCCGAATTAAGCCTAAACCAATCGCCCATATGACTAGAGATCGTACGGCGGAGATTAGAGGTGGAGAGTATCAACGACTGAAGGAGGATTCCACTAGATAAAAAATGTGGAAGATAAAGAAGGTTCAAGCTTGCAAAATTGGAGGTGATTGCTGGAATATGGGATCGAGATCAACAGTCTAGATCGATCATCAAATTAAATCGACGGCGCACAACAATTCCACTGGGAGAGTTGCGCAGTTTGGAAAAATTTTGATGTGCGCAAATTTTTTATGAAATCTGCTTCATCATATTTGAAGTCCATCATTAATCTAGTGGGGACACAGATATGATGGTACTTAAGGATTCCATTAATTTAACTAGCAAGCATGTTAATGTTTTCCTTGGCTGCAGAATAAACAGAATTGTAAAGTGTTTGAGATTCGTCAGACAACGTGGACAATAACTCAGTGAGTGTTTTCTTGCTGACTGGATCGAGTATTGGACCTGTGACTCCTACATGGAATTAGGCTTGGAAGATCAATGGTTAGGATTTAATTTGCGAGGAAATCTATGGTGGTGAATGATTTCCACACAAAGAAGATCCACAATCCACATTAGATTGTAGATCGACGGTCAAGATTGAACCCGCAAAGAAAGCAACGGTTCAGAAGAAAAGAGGAAGGAGGAAAATGGAAGGCGGAGAATCATGAAAAGACCTTAGGAAATGTCACAATTTTTCTACCCGAAATACGGAAGATTGACGGTCCAGAAAACATCTGCATAAGATCGACGGTGTGGAAGAAAAATAGCGAAAAGCGGAAGGTAGAGAATTGTGAAAACACTTTGGGAAATGTCATAGTTTCGCTACCCAAAATTCGGAAGATCGATGGTTCGGAAAACATCTGCGTAAGATCGACGGTGTGGAATAAAATGGACGAAAGAGAAAATATCGAAATGACATGTTGAAAAAGTCACAAACCCGCAATCCACAATCCGGAATATCGATAGTCAGGATAGCACTCGAACGAGATCAACATCGCGAAAAGATTGGTTCGGAAAGAGGAAATCATAGAAGGATATTTGGAAAAAGTCACATATCCAATATCCGCTTTTCATCCCAAATCAACAGTCACAGAGAGCTCGAAGAAGATCAATGGTGCAGAATGATTGATTCGGAAAGAGGAAATCATGGAATGATATTTGGAAAAATTCACTTATCCGATATCCGATTTCCATTTCAAATCAACGGTCACAGAGAGCTCGAAGAAGATCAACGGTGCAGAATGATTGGTGTGGAAAGTAGAAATCGTGGAATGATATTTGGAAAAAGTCACATATCCACTATCCAATTTTTATCTCAGATCTATGGCAGGATAAAATCCCTAAAGAAGATCAATGAATTAGGATGGTTGCGGAAATGAAGAGTGCAGAAATTCACGAATGGAAGTTTTTTTGAAGAGGCACAATTAATGAAACGATGCAATGGTGAAGAAATGCTTCCACAAGAAGCATGGAGGTATATATTGACATAGTAATTGAAGGAAAGAACTTGTCTCTGTGATTGCGAATGATAGAGTCCAAGAAGTAAATAGCAGACTGATAAAAATCAGTCCAGGGTGGCAGGGTGGTGCTAGAACAACCTACAAGTCTGCAAAGGGTGTTGTAACATCCTTGTTTGTTGTAGCAGGCATAAACCCAGGGTGTTGGAGCATCCTTGTCTGGTGTAGCAAGAAGAAACTCAGGGTGTTGTTGCATATTTTCTGTAGCAGCAAATAAAGCAATTTTGTAGATTCATCTTTTTAATGAGTTTGAATTGGTGGTTTGCTCTTTGAAGTTTCCACGATAAAATTTGTGTCTTAACATGTTTGATTCATTTTGTGTTTTTATTTTTAAAAGAAAAATACAATACTGATTCAACCCCCCCTCTTAGTATTGTCGGATAATCTAACAATTGGTATCAGAGTAGGTTCCTTCACCACAATTTAACCACTAGAAGGAAGATCCTATTTAAAAAACACTATGGATCAACAAGAAGGTTAGACACTAACAAACCTCCATTATTGACATGTGAAAATTATGCATACTGGAGTGTGAGAATGAAGTGCCATTTGATGTCCCTTAGATGGAAGGTTTGGGTAGCAACTGAAAAGGAGTATAAATTAGATGACCAAGCACCTACAGATAGTGTGAAACTATCCCAATATGAAAGTAATTCCAAATCCCTAAATGCAATCTTGAGTGGATTGATAAACTCTATATTTACAAAAGTTAAGTGGCCAGAAGGCCAACAAGAAGCACTACCCATCAAATAAAAATGACTCACTAACCTATTGGGTATGAGTGCAAGCAAGCTCCTAACTACAAGTTGGAAGCCCCTCACAAATCATATCCTCAGCAGGGTAAAGAAATCCCACTACTGAGAAGGACCTCTGGGTAAAATAACCCTAGAAGAATGGAAATTAGGATACCTCGTTCATGACACGTCCATTTAGTTTAATGGAACTCAATCCCTTTGGCCCTCAACCCCCAATAAAAGATGGAGTGTAGTATTCCACCTTGACTTCTGGAACCCCTTCATTTGCAGCTTACTCCTGCAGAGCAAGGGGCCTCTGAACAAACTGGTTGTGATTGTGTCAACAAATACAAGAGGATTTTGGTCCCCTAATGGACAAAAACTATGTTTCATGTGTAAGTGACAGAGGGGTGTTGTTTGGAATTCTATCCCCAAAGTCCTAACATAGCTACACTATTGTTTTGTCCTCAAGCGAGGTTACAATGTTGGTTGTATTAAGTTATTTTTAAGGCTTGCTTGGGGTCATGAACCAATATTTTCACTTATATGGTGTGAAATGTGTGCAAATAATGTGTATTCCAAACTCATCAATCCAGGACGAATATGTCCCAATCTCATTGTCGAGATGCAAATAAAAAATAAATAAAGAACAGTAAATATGCTACAAAATAAACTTTTCTTCCAGAAATAAAATGTACTTGAAACAAATGAGTAGTAAAAGGAACTAATCATACATAGGAAACATGCATGGGGTCTTAACCATGAAGCTCAACTAGAACAACTCATAAACCAAGTAAGGGGGATCTCAAAACATACCAGGGGGGTGCAAGGAGATAAAGTCTGGACAAAAAACAAGTCGTAAAAGGGTTTGGGACAGACAAGGGTTATGAAATAGGAATCAGAAGCACAAAAATAGACTGAAAATTGCAAGTCGCACATGTCGGCGAAATAGGTGAGATTGAGGTCTCACAAAATAGAGGAAAAGTCATGATCTGAGCAGAAAAATAGTTGATGGACTTAAGTTGTGAAAAACAGAGGGTTAAGCACGATGGGTCACACGAAACTAAGTCACAGTAGCGACCTAGGTTTCTCCGGAAGCCGAGATAGGCGCGATATGGATTTTTGAGCTATGTCACCCATATCGGGATAAAATGCGTGACCTAGGTCACTCTTATCAGGAAAAAAGGTGTGACTGGGTGACGGCTTTTGGCTATATAGGTGCGACTCGGGATGAATATAGAATTTTTTGAAAAATGGCTACCCACTAGGGCTGGGGGGAGGCACTGACACAGTACTAGTTCGGATCTACTGCGAGGGGGTCATATATGCGACAACTATGGGCAGAAGAGAGGAACAAACCAATAGAAAACCTGCAAAAACAAATATCCTTATGGATCGACCGAGTGGAGTTACAAAAACTGTAGTGGGGATTTCTACCCGGCTACGTGAAAATGCACCAACCTTAGCTCGTACAGAGCATAATGAAGAGTTCAACAATAACAAAAATAAAATGATAACAAAAGGTATTTTTTAAGGGTTTTAACATATATATATATAAACTAACTAATGCAGAAAATAAAATAGACACACCTTTCCGAAATGGGCCACCGTAGTCGTCCTTGGAAGTGGTTCTGCAGCTCCATGGTTTGGTTCTCCAATCGCATCCACAACTAATTTTCAAGTGCCGGGAATGGATCCAAATGGGTACAGAGTGATCTCAATGTACACCGCAGAAAATGGCGTGGAAAAATATGGAGGGGAAAGTATGTGATGTGACTGATGGAAAAATGGAAAAAAGTGATCCAAAAGTGTTTTGGAGGAGTCCTCCACAACGTATTTATAGCATGGTCCTAGGGTTTTTTGACCCAAGGTAATGACCCATGGTATTTATTGTCCATGGTATTCATCTATGGTTTTTTTACACATTCTCTTTTTTAGGGTTTTTGACCTTTTTGGGAGAAAGTGGGGACAAATCATAATAAATTCTCATCATCCCTTCATTTATGGGAAGGAGTAATGATGTTTTGGACCATTTTTAGTGAAAATACAATTGTGAAGGTAAAAAATGAGGGAAATATGGTGGGGATATGACATTTTTATATGGTTTATACCATGGAGAGCTAGGTGAACACTTTTTAGTGTTAATAGTCACAGAATAACCTCTACAAGTACCCCCATGTGATACCTAGGTAATCCAACTAAGTTCACCTCAATATAACCAATGCTCAGGTGAATAGTCACAGGTTGGATGTACCGTATGTGAAGGGTAGCAAATCCCAGAGCTTGAAAGGACCAAATGTACCTCAAAAGGCCCTAGATATGAATAAGATCCTGGAAATATAGATGGTGCTACATAGAGAGTGGCAAGAGGCTATTCCCACCAAAAACATGTATGCTACCTCATGCTTAACTCTAGTGTAAGAGGAGCCTCCTGGGAACACTAATTATATCAAGGATTTCTCTTCTCACCTGGACATACGCCTAAATGTTTTGTTTTGTAGTATTGGAAAAATTTACTCACGACACCCTAGTCCAAGACTCTACAACCTAATCTTGTTGGTGCACCTCTATCAAATAAAAATGTGTAATAAATTTAGGCGTTCATTTAAAAGGGCGTGATTACTCAAAAGAAATGATCACTAGTGATGTTATGACTCAGCAGTTAAGTAAATATGCACACCTAAGAAACGATGCCAAGTGAAATTTGTCTTGAATGAAGAAAAAGGGTATGCCACTACATGAGATGCATAAATTCCTTTTCAAATGACAGTGCAACCATTCCTATATGAAATCCAGATCACTATTCAACTAACCATTAAACTTAATGCAAGTATTATTTCCATGCAAATGCATCATGCACAAACATGACAAAGATAAAATATTTTTGTATTTTTATAATGAATGATATGTAAATGCAATAAACAAGACTCTATAACTCCCACACCCTGCAATAAGTATCAGACACAATCCAAGAAAGACAATGAGATAAAATGTTCCAATGCACTAATATCAAAACAACAAAGGAGAAAAATGACAAGAACAATATTTAACTAAAAAGCAAGGAAAAAGGTCTCTAGTAAAAACAGAAGTAGTAGATAGACATCAAAGGCACCCAGGAAGGCTCAACAATACTCATAACTACCCAACATCTCTTAAACATCAAATTCACAATCAAAATAGGGGCATATGCTACTGTTCATAGAAAATCCGCATGTATACGCGACTGTAAGTGATGCAGCTCGCATGTATACACGAATGCTACTTTTATGACCCGTGTACATCGATAGGAAGGTGGAAAAATGATAGGCTAAGATCCAACTTACTTCAACATGACACTAATGGGATAACACACTTCTCACCCTGACACAAAAACACAAAGAAATAGAGATTAATTCAAGCACATCATGCACCCAAACCCTAACAAACAAGGAAATCTCCCCAGTAGAGTCGCCAATTGTGTTACGGAGAAAAAATCCTATGGATTGGGGTAGACCACAATAGACTGTATGACACCAGAAATAAACCATTGAGATTTTATACACGCTTGTACCTACATTCCATTATCAACAACAACGAAAGAGACAAACATGATATATGTTAAATGCTAGGCCTACTCTAGCATATATAAAACCAATATGTACAAATTGAAGTAAGTACATCCATGGACAAAGAAAATTCATAGTTACACACATATAATGGATGACAAATGGATATTTATAATGATAAAACATAGATAAAAGGGACAAACCGTGTCATCACCTCGTCGAAACAGAGAAACCAAGTCCTCCACTTGGGCCTCCACCACTTCATTCGTCCATCTCAATGGCAAGCTCACAAGATAAGGGAAATCTTGGGAAGAGAATCAATGGATTCTCAATAGGACAAAGGGATGAAGACTCAAGCATGCATGGATGGGGCACCAATCCAATATAGTTTCCTTGCTCTCATCAATTCTCCTCCTCTAATGCATCCAAGAGGCTCAATATATATTCCTTCAACAGTAAGTGAAGGGTCAAATCGAACCGTTTCTAGGCATATGGAAGGCCAATAGTCAAGTTATTCATGACTCATTGAGGAAAACTTCGAAATATTTCTTTTTGGTCACATTCCTGATGTACGTGGGTCATAGTGGGACAAGATGCATGTAAATGCGGGATGTAAGCTTGTGAACCACATATAGAAATAATTAGGGATTTTTTAAGGGTGTTCTTGGAACATCAAAGTATATTTTGAGCAAAGGGGGTCCGAAGAGTCTACATAAGGACATGGAAGGCCATAAAAATGTGATCTACCAAGTGTGGTAAAATCAGCTATAAAATCCACTTTTCTCTATCTCATCCCAAAATTGAACAAATTTAGTTTTCTCCATCCCTCTAGTTGGATGAACCTTGTCATAATCTTGTGCAATTCTTTGAATTTTATGAAACATCTTCAAAACAATTCTAATTCTAGTGTGGTGAACACGATATACAAGTTTGGACATTGATCCAAGAGTTAACTATTATTGGAAGCACATATTTCACTAGGTACACATTAGTTAAATAATAAGAATTTTCATCTATATTAAAGAATTAATTAAAAAAGCATCTACCTTTTGATCATTTGATCTACTCACGGTATAATTCTTCATAATATTCAATTGTCTACCACATAATTTTGGTTGAATGTCTGTAATACACTCATCTAGATTTTCTTCCCATCCTTTACTTTGTTCCAAAGCAGGATTCAACTCCTAATGTGTTAAAACAAAGTAAGATTAAGAGAGTAATGGAAATATATCAACAAAAATGTAAACTTTAATAAATCTATATAACTTACTAGGGGCAATTTTGGTTACATTACAAAGCACCTAGAAATAGTTCGAATAGTATTCCCATCTTGGATTTCGATTTCATCTGTAACCATGTGTATAAATTTTTAATGGTACATGCACCAAGGGAAAAAATATTCCCCATTGGAGAAAAAATATTATTTCATGTTAAACTGTATAAGGCCACTAGATCATGGCACTCAAACAAATTCACTCGCAGTTCCCTTCCAGCTACCATTAGGATCCCATGTTGTGAAAGCATGTTTAATTGTTTCATTAAGTTCTCATTTACATGATCAACAACATGTGATAAACCAACTTATATTCTTCCTTTCCACCCCATTTTGCAAGGATTAACAAGACATCAAGCCACTATATTCTAGTAACTCAATTGAATATCTCACATACCTTCTGACCTTGATCATAATGTACATGAGAATCATTACCAAGTTTGAATGAAACTTTAGTGACTATACTTCCATTCCTTTTTTCATATGACTCGACCATAAAAGAAGAATATGAATTTACTTGCTTCACTCTAACTCCATATGTGAGACCATCAGTTCTCTCCCAACCCATATCAATATCTTTGAATTTATTGCTCCACTTTTTCATTTCCTTTTTTGAAATTGGACTAACCCCCTTCATTACACCATGATGCTCAATCCTCTTCAAGCATTGAAAAGCCTTATGTCTTATGCTTGATTCAATAAATAGAGAAGCCATATTCCTAGGAATAAAATCATTTTGGATCTCTCGCATAAGAATTGATCAAAGTTTATCAAACATCATAAGTTTAGACTCTTTAGTAAGTTTTTCCTCATGAAGTACTCAATTCCATAAATAATGGAATTTTCATTTACATCTTGAAGTGACTTCCTGAAGAACCATCTACCATTTTCATTAATTTTTTTCTTCCCCTCCTTTATTCTACGGTTAAACCATCCATTCTGCTTCCTACGAATCAATAAGGAAGTCCTTATGCGATTTTCTGAAGACCTTCTGGTGGCTTGTGTAGTTTGATCTGCTGAACACCCTTTAAGCTTTTGTACTAAAGCTTCTAAATCTATAGAATATTGATTTTATGTAGGTGAATTTCTATCCATTTCTTCATAAAAGGTAGTTCTTTCAACTATTTCATGACTTCTAGTTGCATCCAAATTATTAAGTGATACATGTTAAAATTGTTGTCCACTAGGTGGGACTACATTTTCATTCTCTTCAATCGTAATTGGAGATAAAGGCTGCCTAGGTTGTTGATAAATGCAACCTTCTATATTTTGATGAAAATTATTTGTAATGGCAGCAACAACAAAATTTGATCTTTGAGGGAACTTTTGGAGGAAATTATGTGAAACAATACATTACCATTCCCATCAACTATAATTGGCTACAAAGGCTGCCCAGTTTGTTGAGAAAAAAAACCTTCTATACTTTGATAAGAATTATTTGTAATGGAAGCAATATCAAAAGATGAACTTTGAGGGGTGAATGGGATTACTTTATGTGAAAAAAAGTTAATTTTCTGGTAAATTGTTCTGTCTTATACATAACCATTCCCCTCAACCATAATTGGAGACAAAGGTTGCATAGGTTTTTGAGTAATGCAACTTTCAATACTTTGATGCAAGTTATTTGTAATGGAAACAACATCAAAAGCTGATATTTGAGGGACCTCTGGGATGAAATTCTGTGATACAAAGTTAATTTTCTGGTAAAGTGTTATATATTGTACATTACCATTCCCCTCAACTTTAATTGGATACAAAGACTACCTAGTTTGTTGATAAAAACAACATTCTATACTTTGATAAGAATTATTTATAATGGCAACATCAAAATCTAATCTTTGAGGGACATCTAGGACTAGATTCTATGAAATGGACTTCAATTTCGAGTAAAGAGATCTATCTTGTAGTTGGATACAAAGGATTCCTTATAGGTTGTTGAGCAACAATATTGTTTGTCACATATTGCTTACATAGAGAACATTGATTTTCAACAATTGTTGCATGATTTCTTGTTGTTTAAGGGAAATTTATAGTGTTATTTTGTGTTATAGAGTTATGATTTGTAAACGCTTGATGCTGTTGACGGGAAGCATGAATAACAACACTTTACCCCTGGAAGGAGTGAATTGAATGGAAATGTTATCTGGTCCCAAATTTGGAATACAATTCAATTCCATTTCCTTGCATTGACCTTTTATCGAGGAATATTATCTTGATATGATTTGTTTGAAGGATCCATTAATGATTTATTATGCAAAATCAACCAAATAATCA